>CAXAMN010011558.1:19373-101611 GCA_963970005.1 Durusdinium trenchii
GGCCTCTGTAAATTCGACCCTTCGTACGCCAAGGCGCCAGGGAGCGCCTACTTCGACCTACCCACTTGGACTAGGCACAGGGCCTCTGAAAATTCAACCTTTCGTACGCCAAGGTGCCAGGGAGTGCCTACTTGGACCTGCCAACTTAGACCTCCGAGAGGCACAGGGCCTCTGTAAATTCGACCCTTCGCACGCCAAGGCGTCCATCCAAGAGGCGCAAGGCCTCTGTAAATTCGACCCTTCGCGCGCCAAGGCGTCAAGAAGCGCCTACTTCGACCTACCCATGTTGACCTCTAAGAGGCGCAGGGCCTCTGTAAATTCGACTCTTCGCACGCCATGGCACCAAGGAGCGCCAACTTCAACCTACCTACTGGACCTCCGAGAGGCGCAGGGCCTCTGAAGTTTCACCAGCCAACTAGAAGCACAGTTGCCGTCCCATAGGCTGTCGTTTTTGTTTATTGGGGAATGAAGGATGTCAGTGAAATGCTTGGCCTGCCCAAGGCGGCCAGCCACAGGGTATGATCTGCATGACTCTGTCCTTCGCGCGTGCTGTCCTTATAAGCTATTCCTGTCTGCTAGAGGGGGAGCTGCAGGAAAACAGGACAACCCAAGTTTTGTCTTGCAAAGCCCTTTCCTTCAGAGACCTCGAGTCCTAGAGAGCCTAAAGCTGACTGTTGTAGAGTATGATTGGCAAGGCTCCCTTCTTTGAGGATGCAGTGCTCAAGTTGTTCCTGTTTGTTGGTAGGGAGGCTTCAGGAAAACTAAACCACCAATACTGTGACTCAACTTTATTATTTCTCTATTCATTTGTCTTGCAAGCTGCAGGCGCAAATTTCGTCTATTGCCGGTCACATGCAGCCGCGAAGTTTGGTCGTGGCAATGTATATTCATCGGCTAATAGCCTTAAGTCCTTTCGTTCATCGCCTTGTGCCTTGGAGATTATCCTAAGTGTTGTCTCGAGTGTCGTTTTGCCGTTTTTGTCTACAGTCCGCAGTCTGCCCTTTCAAAGAGGTGACCTCAGTCACTGTCCACAGTACGCCTGGCCATTCCTGTCTACTGGTGGGGGGGCAGCAGGAAAACTGGACAACTCATGCGGTTAAGCTGAAGCTGTGTCTTGCAAAGACCAAGGCCTTTCCTTCAGAGATCTTGAGTCTTAGCGAACCTAAAGCAGACTGTTGAAGGGTATGATTTGCAAGACTCCCTTCTTCGGGTATGCAGTACTCATGTTTTACCTGTTGGTTTGCAGGGAGGCTGCAAGAAATCTAAGCCACCAACACTGTGACTCACAGGTTGTTGTCTTGTAAGCTACGGGCGTAATTTGTCGTCTCCTGCTGAACTAATGCAGCCGCGAACTTGGGTTGTAGACACGTACATTTATCAGCCATCCAGAAGCACAGATTTGCCGTCCCATCAATCTAAGTGCATTCGTGTTTGTTTCAGTAAGGATGAAGGGTATCAACCAAAAGGCTTTCGTCTTTGTCTATCAGGGAATGAAGGACATGCCGTGACACTTGAGTTTTGTCTTGCAGAGGCCTCTCCTTTAGAGACCTAGAGTCCCAGTGACCTAAAGCAGACTGTTGCAGAGCATGATTGGCAAGGCTCCCTTCTTTGAGTATGCAGTACTCAAGTTGTTCAGAAGTATAGGCTTGCCGTCTTATCAACCTAAACGAATTGGTAAATATAAAGAGTGTGTTGCTCCAATTGAGCAGACAAACAGGAGGAGCATTTCTCAGTTTCAGCCCAATGAACTGCACGCTCTACGCATCGTTTAACTCCAGGAGGTGTAAGTAATGCAAGGTTTAGGAAGAGAACCATGGCATGCTTCACGCTTCCTGTGTTCATACCAGGATCTGGTGGCCAACTTCCAATGTCTAAATCCCTTATGTCGAAGCCCTTGAGGCCACTCATTCCTGATAGATTGGCTTCAGCAGTGGAGGGGAAAAGTATCGATGAGACTGCGAGTAATAGAACAGACCCAGGGTTAACGTATTGAAGTAAATGATTTTGGCATGGATGCTAAGGTTAGCTCTACAATTTCGCATGCTGTCTCCACCGGAGCACGTGCGTTTGTTGTCGTACCTCTTATGATCTACGCGATTATTCATTCCAGGAGGTGTAAACAATGCGTGGATTAGGGAGGGCCTTGTCATGCTTAGCGCTTCCTGGTTCATACCAGGATCTTGTGGCCAACTTCCAATGTCGAGAAGGACGTGATCGGGGAATCACTGATGCCTCCATTGGTGGCCATGACTTTCAACAAATTGCTTGCCAACAGTGTCTAAACCTTTCGCTGCAAGTGAGCTAGGTGAGAACCTCAGTTTCGTCTGGGGGAGTCTGCGCTCAGCCAATCTTGGCGCAAAGTACCATGCTAGGGAATATTTCGGTTTCACCTGTTTCACCAGGTCCATGCAGGTCTGTAGGTTGCCTGCAGCTACGTTTGTTTGCAATGTCCACCACCTCCGTGCCCTTGACCGGCCACAGTCGCCTTTGCTAGTGCACGGACATGGCCTGAGCTCATCAGAGCCATATCGTAAATGTCAAGTAGCAAGTGCGCCACACCAAAGCAATCCGACTGCCCTCTCCAAAGGAGAGAAGTGTTAGCCAGGTGTCGTCACTGCTCAGAGACCAACATGCCCACATTTGTACAACAGGCTGCACGCAGCTGCAACAACTCTGCCTTTCCCGCAATTTGAGGATCATAGAGCAAGAAGCCTTTCCTAAGTGTACCTCGCTACAGGAGGTCTCCATCCCACCATCCCTGCTTTATATTGCGCGACGTGCTTTTGCAGGTTGCACGCAACTTCGAGCAATACGCAAGCAAGGAAAAAGTAAAACATGGCGAGGGACATATGCCCGACCCAATGCCTTTGACAAATGTGAGCAACTCGATCAGCCCAAATGGCTCCGATTTTTGCCGGCCGACGCCAATGATTTATGGAGAGAAGACTTTCTAGAACCTGCACCAAAGGCCAGCAATGCTGTCGCGGCGGGAATGGTGCATAAGCACTCTGCCAGGAAGCTACGTCAAGTGAAATGTGCAAACATTGAGTAGAGTCGCCAACTTGTTTTCGACATTCACGATACAGTGAGCCAATAGGAATGAGAGCCTTAGCTCCTCGTTCCCAACAGGCGGGTGGTAGAGAGTGGCAATGGAGGATGCCCAGGGGGAACCTTAGTTCCCTCTGTTGATGTCCGACATTACCAATTTTGTACAAAGAGGCACATATACCATGCTAGGATAGGTCCACGGTCTCACCTGTTTCACACGGGCCTTGCACGCAACAGGACAATGCTTTTGCAATGACGCAGCATTTCTCAAGGTTAGGGCACACCCCGTTCTGGCACCTTTGTGTGCCGAAGGGTGCAGAGATGATCCACTTAGGCAAGGATCAGACCTGCGTTAGAGCATACCAATGCCCGGGACTTGCATTGTGACCAGGTTTTTGCCATCTGTGCAGTGGCCGCTGGTCACTGGTAATAGTGATGTGAAGTCCATTTGACGACTTCGTTGAGATTTTGCTAGAGCACAAACCCTCGCTGCCATGCTCTTCTTTCGTGAATTCAGGCCCATAGATAGTCAGCAGTCATCGTCTCACTTGTTTCACCCTAGTACAGAGGAAATACTACTTGGTGGTGGAGTCTCGGCCTGTGGGCTGTGGTTGGTTTTGTTTGGTTTGTTGTTGGGTTGTCTTTGTCCTTTTCTCCACCATCCGATTGTATTTCCCTTCCTTCAATGATGACCTGGGCACCATGCCCACACGGCGTCCGTACTCGTGGAAAAAAAAGCTTCGAGAAAGGCAGCAGTCTTCGCTTGAACATCCAAAAATTGCCAAGTTAAAGGACCCCTCAACTTGGGCAGTGCCAGGCACTGTGTTGCCAGTGCGCAAGGTGCAAGCTCCATGTAGGAGCGCGGCAATGAGTTGTGCGCACCCTCAAGACGGTGCATGTTGAGCGGACACGCTGGAACCATTTAGGTCCTTGGCTCTGCTAAGGGCCACATTTGCCCTGGTGTATGTCGAAGTCAGACCTGTTGGAGTGGAGGGAGGAAGTTAAACATATTCGGGCAACCGTCGTATAGGCAGCTGTTCCTCTGCTTCGAAGATGAAGGAGTGCCTGACACCCTACATCCAAGCCAGCACAGGATGGATCACAAAGGCTAAAGCTCGGATGTTCATCCCACGGAGAGGGAATTTTCCACGGCTTGCCATGCCTTGCAACTGATGACTCTTTGGGCATGTGTCATTGTCACTGCTGACCTTGCTCACGGCACTTCGTAGGATGTCGAAATACTCCGAGTGCCAACCAACAGAGTGAGGCCACATTTGACTGGGCGTAGCGAATTCAGGCCCTTAGATATTTTGCAGCTCATCTTTTCACCTGTCTCACATCCGTACAGAGGAAACACTACGGACATTGATGGGATGTCCTTGGTTGTGGCCTTGTTTTTGTTTTGTTTTTGGGCTGGGTTTTTGGGGTTGCTGTTGGCGGTTTTTGGTGTTGGTTTTGTGTTTTGTTTCCCCATCAATATGCGGTGTTTCCTATCCTTCTACGATGACCTGGGCACACCGCCCACATGGCGTCCGCGCTCGTGGAAAAAAAGAATGCAGCTCGCTGCAGTGGGTCCATGCCAGCGAAGGAGCAGCGAATCAGTTCTGTAGTTCAACCAAATTTGGACACCACCTATTTCGAGATTGCGTCAACTTAGCCACCTTTGTCCTGCAAGAGATCAGTCATCAACAAGATTTGCCAGCTCGGATAGAGGCCAGGGAGCTGCCACAAGGTTGTCCAAGCTCTACTGGAATTGCAAAAAAAAAAGGCTGACGCGTGACTTCCAAGTGCTGGGGGCGCATGCCTGTGGCAATTGTAAATTGCTGATGAAAGTGGACATTTCGAACACAAAGATTGAAGAAATCCAGGAGTTTACCTTTGTTCACTGCACCAGCCTTTGTGAGATCAAACTGCCACACGCTACACACCATTAGAGTTTAAGCTTTCATGAACTGTGCTGCGCTGCCAGAACTTGCGATACCGCCCTCACTGCGCTACATCGCCAGTAGGGCCTTTCTGGACTGCACCGCACTCCGTAGGCTTGTCAAACTCCCGGGCCGTCATCCATGGAGAGGAACCTACGCAGAAGAAAATGCCTTTGCAACTTGCCCAGCCATGCGATGGCCACCGTGGTTGCATATGATCCCTGACATAGGCTATGTGTCCGGATTAGCGTAAGACACACTTCTCCAACTGTTCGAGTGTAAACCAGGTTCCGACAAGCAGAGAGGGTTGCCACTTTCGTCTTCGTCGTTTGCCATTTTGTGAGCCGACCGGGATGGGAGCCTTAGCTCTTGGTCCTCGAAAGGCGGGTGGTAGCAGAACGGTAGAAGATTGGCGACCAGGTGGGAACCTTGGTTCCTTGTCTGCGGGAGCCGGAACCCAGCCAATCTTGTACAAAGATGGCGCCAGTACCATGCTAGGACAGGTCTTTGTTTCACCAGTTTCACATGGCCATGCATGTTGAAGGATAGTGACCTCCGAATTGCACTATCCGCCCAGTGCTTCCTTTTTTAACATGTGGGAGCCATCGGGTGGTGGGTTGCGCCTCCCTTGTGGGAGGGAGATCTGCAGATGATCTAGCAGTACCTTTGTTGCAATGCCTTTCACTGCCGCACTCAAGACGAGCCTCTGCTCTTTGTTCGTGCAATCAGTAATATGAGTTGTGCTACGGAGCGTGATTTTTCCATGGCTTGCCGAGCTTTGCAACCGATGACCCTTTGGCATTTGTCATCTTACTGCTGACAGAATACCTGGCACCTTGCAAGAAATCAAGATAACCCTAGTGCCAGTGACCAAATGTGGCGTGGATGATCACATCCCTGCCAATGGCAAGCGGCCACCTTTGATTGGCCGATCAGAACAACTGCCCACGTCCCGAAGCATTTTGCTTTTCGTAGTGAATTCAGGCCCTTAGGTATTTTGCAGCTTGGGGCCTCTGTTGGTGTTTTTTGTTTGTTTGGGTTGTGTGTTTTGGGGTTGTTGTGTGTTTTTGCTTTCTCCCCTCACCAATTTGCAGTGTCTCCATACTTCTCATGATGACCTGGGCACACCGCCCACACGGCGTCCGCACTCGTGGAAAAAAAGCATTGCCTTGTTCAGATTTGGAATGCATGCAGGCGGGTTCCTGATTCTTTGTGCACGTTACAAAGCTTTTAAGCAGTTCCTAAGATGCGGAGGCTTTCAAGTGAAAGAGGAGTTGAAAGAGACTGGATGGGAGGGAAGGGACTCCAAAGATCCCAAAAGATTTTACACATATAGTGGCCCATGATGACGCTCGCAAAGGTCAAGAGTTGGCAGTTTGCAGTCATCACAGGCATGTGCTTCGAGGAAATCTCAAGTCAATTGATCCTGGTGGAGCACAGACATCCTGGCTGCAGTTTCTCCAGTCTCCTGAGTCTGCAGTTCTGGGTTGCGGCCCTCCGTGGAGGACCAAGGTGTGGCCGTGATTGGCACGCGGCTGTTGAACAGTAGACGGCGCCCAGGTGAGAACCTCAGTTCTTCGTCTGTGGGAGTCTGCACTTAGCCGATGCTGCACAAAGATGGTACAATGTACCATGGTACGCCAAATTTCGGTTTTACCTTTTCACACGGGCCATGCATGTCTGTGGGTGTGCGCGCTGACAAGCATGTGTTATAGTCTGTTCGAAGGTACATGCAAGCAGGAGTAGCAGAGCTTTGGCCATGCCGCACATAGCCCTGGTCAGGAATCATGTGTGGCCATCGCATAGCAGCCAATTGTGTGCACTGAATATGGCAGTCTCTGACCTCGCTAAGGCTGGGACAGTGCACAAAGGTTTACAGTTGCCGCAGGCGTGTGCATCCAGCACTTGGAAGTCCACTCTAGTGCGATTCCAGTGGCGCTCAGACATCCTGGCGGCAATTCCCTCGCATCTTCCTGAGTCGGTGGCTCCTGTCGGCGGCTGTCCTCCAAGAGGACAAAGGTGGCCAAGTTGATGCAGTCTCGAAAGAGGCAGTGTCCAAACTTGGTCGCACTACCAAACTGATTTACCCCTTCTCCGTTGGCTTGAATCCACGAACAACAGTCCGCGAAAGCTTTGTATCCAAAGTCAATGCAGCCAGGCGCTGTGATACTATTGAGCAGCTGGCACCCTCGGAAGGTGTTCTCTGCAATTCGCACCACAGTCTGTGGCATTCGGACCACCCGAAGATGGCGGAAGCATTGGCAGGCTTCGGCTTCTATGGCACGGATGCCTGTCTCAACACTAACATGGCGCAGACGCGGCGCAGCAACAAAGGCTCCCGAGGGAATGATTTCCGCCTTGTTCATTGGAACTTGGATTGCTTGTGGCATATCTCGATATGGACAGCCGTCGAAGGTTCCCTTCGAATGAAGAGCTTCGAGGCAATTACAAAGACTACGGTAAACTGTGTGTTATTTTGCAAGGTTTCCCATATTGTGTCGTCTAAGTAGGTTTGCGTAAATCCAAAGACCTCAAGATCAGTCACGGAGGCCAGGTAGTCAACTACGTGGTCTTCTAGGCCCTCCAATTTAGAATTTATCATATTTAGCCACACTTGTGGTCATTTCCACCACTGTGCCAGACAGGGTGGTAAGTACCAAACAGCACTCCATGACCGGTTCACTCTCCCTGGACGAGTCGAGACTGGAGGCACTAGGAGTCGCCATTGGCTCGGAATTGTACGAGATCTTCCGGTTTGAGCCAGGACGATGCTGCCGCTACACAATCATGTGCTGCCCGTGAACATGCAAAGGGGTCAGCTATTTACCTGACGATTTAACTTGCTCCATGCTGGATTACCCAACTGAAGTATACAGACACAGTGAGCTTGAGATCTAGTGGGTGGAGGCTTCTTTGCCCAGGACGAGTGCTGAGGCACTCACCGAGGGTAAGCCCATCGCTAATGAACAAGGGTACCCTGTCAGTAAAGCCCTTTGTGGAGCTCTTCGTTGAAGGCATCCGAGTCAGTATCTCTCGGTGGGAGCAGTTGTATCCAAGACTCTTGCTCGAAGTTGTCACACATCAGAAAGGTGTTGTTTTCCGCTTGCACCCCCCTGTCTGAGTCTGCTGCATCTAGCTGTGTGAAGAATGAGAGCTGTTCACAGCCGCAGAATGCACGAATCCCAAGGTATCCAAGCATCGGCGGGATGACCACTTCCTGTAGTGAAGTGCAACAGAGAAAAGTTTCTTTGCCGATTTTCTGGACCTTCGGTGGGAGCCAGATGTCGACCAGGGCAATACAGTATGCGAAGGTGGAGGTTGAGATGGCAGTTATGTCCGTGCACATAAGGTCGACCTCAATGAGCCGCTTACAATTCTCACAAGCTTTCGGGCCAATGAAGTGGAAGTCAGGGGGAAGGCGGAGGCTTTCGATGCCAGCTCCACAGAAGCTGCCGTCTGGGAGGGCGCTTGATTTATTATTATTGGCCATGGCAAAGGTGACTGACACAAGTGCCAGGCAGCTCTCAAAGGCGAATGGCGCAATTTGCGCCCCTGGAGCCAATGCGTTGGTGGCTTCCTTGCCTAAACCGATCTTACTGAGCGAGCAGCATTCTGCAAAGACCCTCCGACCAAACTGGACACACCCTGGGGCTGCAACTTGTCGCAGTGCGTAGCATCCTTGAAAGGCCCCATCTTGGAGACAGACGACCGAGTACGGCAGCTTAACAATCTGCAGCTGATGACAGCTTTGCCATGCTGCCGACCCAATTTGGGTACTTCCATGGGCTACCTCGACATGACGAAGCATGGGTGCGGAGTAAAAGGCCCTATCCGGCACTTCCTTTCCAGCGTTAGGTGGCACACGGACCGCCTTGGGATATCCCTCCTGATTGCCATCCTGAAACTGCCAAACAGAGTGTCCTTCCTCCATGCACTGTCGGACAAGCATCTGAAGCCTGTTCTGCTTCTTCAAGGTGGAATGGATGGGATCTCGCAATGGCAACTTGGTGTCCGGCATGATTAGCTCCACTTCACAGCCAAACACTTCGATATCGGATACGGTTGGTAAAAAACTGACGATGTCATCTTCTAATTGCGAAAGGTCTTCATAGTGCGCTAAGTTTGCTGGCGTGTGATATTCATTGCCCGCAAGCGTAGCCAACACAATGGTGTAAGGCTCATTGCAACCCGGCTGCTCAGTTTACTGTTGGGGGTGCGTCATGGCAGTGTCGCTCCTTTGAGCCAAAAAAGCTATCGTGTGTTGGGCCATGCATCGGCACTTCACTAATGAGCAAATCGGAATGCAGCAGCTGAGGCCACAACATTCTCCTACCTTCTACCTTGGGAGAGTGACTAAGGCCAAGGGCTCTCCTTCTACCATTTCCCCCAATATCGAGGTTTGTTCGAAGGAAAAGGGCGATTACGATTAGGAACGCGGGCAGTGGAGGAGGAACTACCAGTGCCTGCGCGAGGGGCAACTCGACGAGATTTATTTCTAACAGTCCCGTCCGCTTCCGTTCCCTCTGTCTTGTCCTTCAGCTCTCGGCGGTGGATTTCCAGTTTCCGGAGAAAGGTAGGATCTCCTGTAAGCCAATCGCTCATCCACTGCCATTCCTGATCGCTACATACATGTTGACATGTTGACTGCATTTTTGATAGAGTCGGTCTTCTTCTTGGCAGTCGGGATAACCACAGGGAAAGTAGCGAAGGAGCTCAGTCGAGCTCAGTCGCGTAGACGAGAAAAGGTACCAGCCCATTCTGTTCATCGCAATCTCTAACCCCGAGGTCAGCCAGCTGGAGACAACCATGCTCTCTGTTTGGGCATTGCCCTTGGCAAAGTTGTCAGCCGCGGTGGCTAGCCGAGACCAGCAAAGAGCAAAGCGCCCATGCCCTTGCGGGACTAAGCACGTCGGGTCTGTGTCGGCGTCCTCTTCCTCAGAGGACACTGCCTCCGGCTGCTCCTGGTTATCAGCCCCTCCTACCGGCACTGGTTGCGCGTACATTGGCGACGGCTCTCGTGTGCCTGCAATGCTTGAGTCAGCATCAGACTCGCTAGGATTGATATGTGGCGGGGGGTCTCTTGCTCCGCAGAGATCTGTCCACAGGGGACTTCCACGGACTGCCCCAGTGAGGAGTCGAGGGCCCTTGATGCATGGGCCCTTTCCGTCCACGGCGAGTAGGGCATTTTCGGATTGTTCTCATATTTCATTTCCCTTCGGTAGGCGCCCACCACTAGACAGGGGTTGTCTTCTGCTCTCCCCTTGTTTGTGCGGTAGCCCCAGCCACTTTTCAGCTCTGTAGGTTGATATTGATTGTCTATGATTGACTGGACCAGGCCAGGAAGTACCTGCACAGGAAAGTAAACAAAGAGATCATTAATGGGGAGTTCTTGTTGCCCATATAGGTCATTCCCCACACGAAGGACATGATGACTGTTTGCGTGAACGTAAGGGCATCGACTTGATTCTCAGCAGTGGGCTCCTGCTTGGTTGGATCCGCTCTTGCCTCCGTTGCGCGTTTCAGCAGATCAATGTTGGAGGCACAACACCCGGAACAAAATGCAAGGAGACCATATTGCCAGAAATGAGGGTTGGCATACAGAGCCAAGTGTTCTTGCTTGATAAAGGCGCACTGCGGGTGACCCTGCGCCAAGAAGGCGAACAGTTCTGCAAGAGGCGCTGCTAGTGCATTGCTAACTAGCAGCAGATCCCCAATGAGTTCTGGGCGCACTTCGTTCGGAATGCGCCCGAAGTAGGTACCACGTAGTCCCTGTTCGGCGACCCGTCTCCAGAGGGCTGTGCGGATGTATCGGTTAATTTGTTTGTACGAAATACACAGCCTGGCCATTGGCCATTCACGTGGTAGGTCGCTGTACACCTGCATTGACGGCTGCACAGCGCTCTGCGTTGTTGCCTCTTGTCCATTGGCGCAAACGCTTTGTATCCAAACTCAATGCCTGGTACTGTAATGCTGTTGAGCAAGTGTTTTCTGCAATACGCACAGCAGTACTGGGCATTCTGACCACCCGAAGATGGCGGCAGCATTGCCAGGCTTGGGCTCCAACTGCACGTGTGCCTGCCTCGACGCTTGCATGGCGCATGCGCGGAACAGCTAGAAAGGCACTGGAGGGGATGATTCCCGCCTGGTTCATTGGAACTTTGACCGCTTGTGGGATGTCTCGATGTGGACAGCCATCGAAGGTCTCTTTTTGAATGCTTGTTGATTTGCAAGATCTCCCAAATTGGGTCGTTTAGGTAGGTTTGCATGGTGGGGTGCAAAAAGTCTAGTGTGCGTCCAAAAACTGAATCAAACAGCCTCTTCGAGTGGAAAACGGACAATGACCGGATGATGAAGTACTGAGTGCAAAGGCGAAATTCATTGTCCCGAAGTTTAACCTTGTTTCACCCTTTTCTACTGGCTGACGCAGCCAACTTGAGGTCTTATTACTAGCCTAAGGTGACTTGTGCATTCTCTGCACACACAGCGCCTCGACCCGTGCAAAAAAAGTGTGCGTCCGAAGACATCGAGGTCAGTTACAGAGGCCAGGTGGTCAACAACCTGGTCTTCAAGGTCCTCAAACCTGTCATGTTGGGCAACGCTCGGACATTTACATGGCGGGGGACGTATGCAGAGGAGAATGCATTCGCACTCTGCCCAGCCATGCGATGGCCGCAGTGGCTGCACATGGTTCGGTCAGGCCTGGCCTAGGCTCGTCCACTCCTGCTTGAACAGACCGTCGAATGCACTATAGCGTAACCATGCCAGTGCGCGCACGAAACTCCACAGTGCGTGCAAAGTGAACCTGCTCACTTTCAAACATGCCCACCATCATGCCACAGGGTTGTGCCAGTTGAGCAAATGGCAAAGGCCTCGACAGCAGTCGCTGGCCCATCTGTGCAGATCAGCTGCTTGCAGCAAGACCTCCCATGACTGGTGTCGCAAACCCACAACCCATCCGGCAAGACATACCAATCTGGCTCTGTACATCGGTCAGCTGCATAGCCAAATAGCAGGCCACTGTTATGTATTTTTCCGTGCACAGGGTGCTGCTCATCTAGTAGCGACAGTTCCCCCTTGGTGAGGTGAGTTTGCGACGTGAGGACCAGCCTGAGTCGGTCCTGGTGGTACTCGACAAGACAGACAGGGAGCGATCCAGTCCAGAGTGGCTGTGGTTCCACCGCAGCGAGGAAATCAGCCGTGGATTCAGACACCCACTTCCATTTCACCGGGAAGTTGCCCTTCACAAAGGCTTTGGATGTCTGCTGATCGTTCGTGTACACTGTGCACACGCCATGGAGCAGGGCAGAGAGGACCTGTGACACTCCTGTAGTTCCATGCATATTGACCGGGCGCGCAGAGACCGTGAGGTCTGTGGCTCGACTGTACGCAACATTAGCACGCGTGTAGCATTCGTGATCAAAATCGGTGCTTCGCGAGGCGCCGCTGAGAAAGTTGGATTGGCCGTGTAAAACGATGCAGCAGTGCTTGGCCGTTGCTCCCGCCACTTTAACTGCCGTCTCTGCATTGGCTCGTCGTCCAGATTGCTTGAGGAAACCTTGCAAATGTTGAGCGCTGAGTGTCCTAGTAGTCAGGGCGAGAACACTGTCGGTTTCTCGGTCTGGCATGGGGAGCCACTGCTCGATTTGCCGGTATACGGTGCTTACTGCTACTGGTGGCGGAGCCGCTCTTGTTTCCGAACACGAGCCGTCATGAACCCAGTTTACAAAGCGAAACCCTGTCGCCAAACCCTCTTCACTGAGTGCAGACTCACTCCAGGCGAAGAACTAAGGTTCTCACCTGGGTGCCAACCGTCTACGGCCAGGAGCTGAGGCTCGCAGCCAGGTCAGCTCACTGACAGCAGGAAGACCTTGCGCGCGCCGCAGCTGCCGAGCCACGTTGCGCCAAGTTTCCATGGTGGTGAGGTCCGACGATGGGTATCCTCCTTGGTTGGTGTGTGAGGGCCATGCTGGGAGATATTTTCTGTTTCACCATGTTTCACCAGGGCCACGCATGTCTGGGGATAGTGACCTATGATGACCGCTCTATCCATCCGATTTTGCATATTTGCACACCCCCCAAGCTCCCGCTGCTGCCTGCCCGGGAGGCTATTGGGCGGGTGTGAGCAGCCTCCCCTGGACGAGGGAGGTTTGTGGGTTGCCTGCGCTACGCTTATTTGCAATGTCCACCACCGTGCCCACGACCGGCCACAGTCGCCTCTGCTTGTGCAGCCGTGTGTAACAGCTGTGCCTTAGGCAGGCTGTTTTCCAAGGCCAGTAAGCATTGCAACTGATGATCGTTAAGGATCATAACTGATCTGAAGTGCTGCAAACAGTCCGCACCAGCTGAAACTGTGGCTGAAGTGCTTGCAACCAAACCTGGCAAGGGCTGACCTGCGCCTTGTCCGCTCCTGAAGGCCACTGGCGAATGGCCTTCAAGGGTAGCGACTCAATGTCCCATTACATTGTATGGCAAATTTCGTGAACTCAGGCCCGACTAGTTAGTTAAACGATCTTTCACGTCTCACCAGTCTCACCTTAGTACAGTGCGAAACTCTGCCCATATTGGTTGTAGGGGTCTTTTGGTGCTGGTTTTTGGGGGTTTTTGTTTGGGGGTTGTTGTTGTGTTGTTTTTTCTTGTGGTTTTGCTCCCCTCACCAATATGCAGAGTCTCCATCCTTCACATGATGACCTGCGCACACCGCACACATGGCGTCCGTGCTCGTGCAAAAAAAGCCAAGATGTTCACCACTCAATCCAAGCCGAACGGAATCATTGTTGGGACAGGATGCCCCCCGCAAATCTGACCAAGAGCTTCTCCAATCACAACGGAGTGCGTTGCTGGACAGTCGATCACTTCCATGGATGCGAAAAAGTGCAGGTAGCGCGCCTGTACAGAGTTTGGCCTAGTACCTCTTTGTTGTGGGACTTTTCGTTTTTCTGTCCTTGGGGTTGGAGCTGAGTGGGGATCTTCCTCCTTGGAGTGTTCTCTTTGACCACCTTAGCAGGACGAAGTGGAATGGGACCAGAAGTGGGCAGGAGCATGTCTCGAAGCCCTATGTGAGTGTTTTGAGATGCTTTCTTGGACTTTGAGTATGTTTTGGATGACTGTGACCAGTCAGACCTCTTCAGAGAAGAGTGGATGAACAGAGATACAGTCAAGCCTACTGTAACGTTGGGTTCAAGAGTGGGATTCAAAAAGGGGTCGCAACTGCTTCCGTGTTTTCAGATGGTAGCGGACTCCGAGGCTCCCAAGAGTGAGGGGCAGACGCTTTGTGAGAAAGGAGAACTGTTTGTAGGGTTTTCTCTGAGCCGTTTTTGTGAGCCATGGAGAGTATGACTCCTACGAGTCCAGCTGTGACGCTTGGACCACCCACTGAAGCCTCGAGTCCGCCTGGAGTGAGCCCTAGACCTCAGATGTTTCCAATGAGTGCAGGGTCAGGATCATACAAGTGTGTCTTAGGAACTTTAGAGGAGGCCTCCACTCCTCCTCTGAGGCCGCTGCTGGATAAGCCCGCTTGCTACATGAACTCAGTTGTCGCCGGCCTGGTCTGGTGCGCACGAGAGGCAGATGGCTTGAGTGAGGACCATTGGTCCAACTTTCCGGGGGTCTTTGGGAAAATTGCAGATGTGTCACAAGGGGGCGAACCGCTTCTTTTTCTGGTCTGACGGGCAATGGACCACCTTTTTGTCCAACTGGCCGGAGCCCCCTAGACAACATGATGCGACCGATTGTGCTCACCATCTTCTTCAGCAGCTGAACCCCAATTTTCTCAGCTGTTGTTGGGAATCCCGGCTGGAGCAAGACGGAGAGATCCGTGTGGTGGATCAAAGCGCCCTGGGGTGCCCCTTGTTACATGAGCAGTGAACAAAAGAATACACTGCTGCCCACTGACTTGCAAGGATTGATCTCAAGCTGGAGCGTGGCTTCTTTCGGCCTCCACGGTTTGACTGAGCCGGCAGATGTAACATGTCTCCATATTGACCGCTTTGACCCGAGGGGTAGGAAGAGTCACATACGCCTCTCTTGCGACTCTAAGCTGGGGGTCGATCACACCCCTACCAGGTCACAGCGGTCTCCTACCACTTGCGGTCTGAGCCAACCAGTGGTCACTACTGCACTGCTGTCGTCGAGGGTGGGTTGTGGTGGACCTTCAACGACGGCAACATGCCGGTGAAGTTCTCGACGGTGCCGCTGGTGGTCCAGGAGAATCGCTGTCTCCTGTGGCTCAGCTGCATGCCTCATGGTGGGGCAGAGCAGGTTTCTTTGCCGGCGGAAGAGTCCCCCATCCTGACGGATGAAGAGAAGATGAACAACATCATCCATGACCCCTCCATCAACGATGATTGGCACGCCAAGTGGCTCCGGCACTAAACTGCCTGGACACTGGCATTCTGGTGGGCAGGTGGTGTGCCTGCCAGCCACTTCATGGCACTGACTTGACTGAGGACCACCCGTGTCCATGCTTGCGACGGTTCGGCTTTTCGACCGAACTTTCAGCCGCTGAAAGCTGGCTGGCCCTACGGGGCCCAGACGAATCAAAGGATCCACGCTGTCATCACTCGATGAGCGTATGGAAAGAAAGAAAGAAGGAAGGAAAGAAAGAAAGAAAAAAAAAAGGAAGGGGAGGGGAGGGAAGGGAAGGGAAGGGAAGGGAAGGGAAGGGAAGGGAAGGGAAGGGAAGGGAAGGGAAGAGAAGGGAAGGGAAGGGAAGGGAAGGGAAGGGAAGGGAAGGGAAGGGAAGGGAAGGGAAGGGAAGGGAAGGGAACGGAACGGAACGGAAAGGAAAGGAAAGGAAAGGAAAGGAAAAGGAAGGGAAAGGAAAGGAAAGGAAAGGAAAGAAAAGGAAAGGAAAGAGGAAGAAAAGAAAACAAAGAACATAAAGAAAAAAAAACACAAAAATAAATAAAGAAAAAAGGCAAAGAAAGGCAAAGCGAAGCAAAGCAAAGCAAGGCAAAGCAAAGCAAGGCAAGGCAAAGCAAAGCAAAGCAAAACAAAGCAAAGCAAAACAAAACAAAACAAAGCAAAGAAAGAAAAAAAAGAAAGAAGAAAAAAATCAGAAGAAAACAAAAATATATAATAAGAAAAAATGATGATGATGATGATGCCGAACAGTGTCGGGCTCACAATGGGTGAGAAGTCATCGCACGGCGTGTGGCAAAGCGTCAAGACTGAACACGATAACATGAAGCCTTTCTTGGGGGAGATCGTTGCACCGCGTGAACGGGTGGCATTGAAGTCCGCCAATTTCGTGAAAAGGTTGAGTTCCAACCACTACACTCCATGGTCTTCATGGCAATGCGTTTGCAATGGTTTCAGTGTAGATGGCACAAACCCCAAGATGTCTTTAAGATGGGGATCCATATAAATTACCTTTTGGGGATTGTGCCATCTACTCTCCACGTGGAAACATGAACCAGCAAAGGTTCCATTTTTTTAGTAGGCTGATTTTGTATATATTTAGTTCAAAATGACCAAAATTGAACTTGAATCGTGTTCGCGTTGTTCGATTTGAGTGCGTGATGCAATGAAGGTGGGATGAGCACGCGGTAAAATTTGTTTTCGACTGAGGTCACTCGCTTCCTCTCTGGGATTGCAGGCGTGTCTAAAGCCTCCACTTTGATGTGATTGTACATGGGGAACGGTTGTCATGCACGGCTGCATCAGCCTTTCGTCCATACAGAATTAGTGTAGGTTTCATCGTGCATACACCTCGCTCCTCATTGTTTCCGTCAGCAAGGGGTCTTTCAGCTCAGTGCCAAGCGTTGGCATTGGTTAAAAAAAGTCTTGGCCCATGATGTCTTAGCGCTTTTCATTTCCGAGCTTTGTTTGTTCATCAGCTCTGTTGGCCGGTGCATCTTCCATGCCCCACTGGCCAGCTTTGTTCATTCCCTTCGTTGCCAGGTTCTTTTTGCATGCCCTAGCGACCTTTGCATCCTACCCTTCGCCCCAACTTAAACCAAAAATTTTCCGCGCAAACACTGAGCCGACTAACGCCCTTTTTCTCAGCTCAGTGTCCAACGTTGCTAAGCATGCGCTGGCCAATACACGCCAGCACAAAAACAAAATTAATCGACGGTTCTGTGGGCAACCCGCACCGGTCGAAACTCCTACTTTTGCACCTGCAAAAACCCAAAGCCAACTCCGTAGCGAAACTCTTTGCACATTTGGCAACGACCCTAGCGCCAAACTGACCAAAAGGCGGGTTGCTTGCTTGCTTGTTTGCTTGCTTACTGGCCTGCTTGTTTGTTTCTTTGTTTTGCAGGCCTCCTTTTTACTTGCAGCGTACCGGCTGCACACTGGATGCCGTGTTGCTTGACGGTTCCAAATGTGTGCCAAACGGCCAAGCGTCCCAATCAAATAGTTTGTCCTTAGACTCGCCTTAGACTTTCAACAGTGTTGTTTTTTGCTTGGAATTCGAGAACATGTGGTCATTGGAGTTGTATATAGTTTGGTGCGAACATGTGGGTCCATGGTTTTGTTCATGGTGCACTTTGGTTGCCTGACAAGGGTTCCATTCTTCGTGACTTGACATGAGTTCTTTGCCTGGCATTTGCTGTTTTTTGTGTGTTCGCAGATTATAGCTGTGCCGAGATTTTCCCGGACCATCATGGGATTAACACCAATCAAGAATCTCCTCTAGCGGTTGGGTGAAAACCACCAAATATGTCACCACAATTGAAACAGCAAATATGTACCACTTATAGTCACCAGTGCCCCCGGGATGTCTCTGAAGCCGATGGCTCGGCATCTGCGCAACATGCAGGTCCATTGACGAACCCCATGGACCATGATTTTTTTTTGTTTTGAAGATGCATAAACCATACAGAACATTGGGTCCTCTCACATGGTGTTGCCATTCGGATGCAGCACTTGAAGATATTGGCTTTTTTCCGGACCCTTCTTTCTGGGTCGCAGGTGATGGCGATGCGACAGATGTTTCGCCCGTCGCGCTACAGGCGTTTTCGGTGCTTCGGCGGTGTGCCGAAACCCAACGCGCCGAACTCGCGTCGGATGGAGGGGATGGATGTTTTCCATGCGGTCCATGACCACTTGAATGTCCAATGCTTTTTGGGACGATGTTCGAACGTCTCCGCTGGAGTGATCTTTTGTCTTCCAGGCTGCATCCTTTTGCTGGAGCTGCCCGTTCATTCGCTGTGGCTGCCAAAGAGCCTGAGGAGAGGTGACAACCAACTGAATCATTGTAAGCTCAATGTATATGTATATAATATATATATATATGCACATAGACCCCTAAATAGATAGAAAAGTGAAAGCCCCTTCAAAACGTATTTAAAGCCGTTTCTATCTATTTGGGGATCACTATATACCGCTCGGAGCCGACTCATGGGACATGGGGCATGGCAATCATCTCTTTTATTTTGTGCCCTGCTTTCGTGACTCATGCTAGCCGTTTTCTCATGAACGTTATTCTTTTTACCGAGCAGTTTGTTTCTCAAAGACGATGTGGTTTGCCAAGCAGGACTCACCAGTGATTCCTTGTGTTTCAACACGTGCCAGAAGCATTGTTGAAAAAGAACCTGTGATTCTGTGAGTACCACACTGGTGGCAATTTTGAAGGGCCCGGATCTTATTGATGTCTTGAGTGTCCAGATATGGCATTGATTTTGGCTGATTCGTCTCCTGCAGGTATCACCTTTTCCACAGAAGTGCGCCCTTTACTTTCCGCAATGGTGAGCAAATCCCCGAGTGGCGAACTTACGCCATTTTTGGCGGATCGTCGGTTGCCAGCGGAGCAGGATTGTCAGCGGAGCAGAATTGCTGCGCTGCGCCTTTCATTTGACTCGTCAGGTTGCAAATTGCCTACGAAACCTGGGGTCACTTGGTGCGGCCCTCATCCAGCAACAGCAAAACAGATCGATTGTTGAACAAAGCAGATCCGATGTGAGTGACCCTGTCAGAACAACAAGAAAGACAATGTCATTCTTTTGCAGCACAAAGCTCAGCAGCTTTGTTCAGATCTTTTTCATCGACCACACCACCATCTGACTGCTTTTCAGACACCAATTATTTTTCAGGTGTGGTATGTCAGCCTCTTCCCATGCTTGCTCTCATGCTCGGAATCCTGCGCCGGGTTGGTGGGAGGACTGCACCAGGTTGCTGTGTTTGCACGCGACAGATCTGCGGGGCTTCTCCGATGTAGCCCTCGCGAATGACCTGCGATGTGGAGGAATATATCGGCCCTGGTAGACCTTTGGACACGAATTTGTTCTATGCCTTCAGCCTCAGATCCGCCTGAACCGATGTCTTTGTGGATCGATCACTGCGGCATGAAATGAGGTGATTTGCACTAACAACCTTGGTGGGTGCTATGGTTCAAGGCCCTTTGATTTGGACAACATTGACTTAATAAGTGCAAGCGATCTGCGACTCTGCCCAGTGGGCCATCTGCGATCAACAGCCACACCGGCCAACGATATGGAAGCAGCTTTCCGCGCTTCGAGGCGGTGGAGTCTTTCTCAGAGATTGTGTTTTTCACATGGATTTGAGTGCACCTCGCTCTGTGGCACACAACTCACACAACCAATCAATGTAGATGCCCGCATGTTGCAATATGCCATATGCTTTTGGCACATCTCATCTCAACTTCTTTTAGAGGAGAGGCACTTCCCAGAACCGTCAGGTGCAAGATCAGGTAGCAGCACAGTTCGTTCTCCTAGACCACTTGGGAATCGACCAGGTTCATGCCTGTGTGGAGAACTGAGATGGACCTTCGTTTTTTTTGATGCAGTCTTTTGTCGACCAATGGTCTGAAACATGTGCATTTGTGGCCGTTTTTGCTCTTTTGCTGGTTTTTAGAGGTCTGAAACATGTGCACATGAGTCTTTTCAGGTTGGTGCATCCTTGGGAGGCCCCTCTTCGGTGGCTGCTGTGGTCGACCCGCCGTCGAACCGCCTGGCTGGGCGAAGCGGTCACTGCTCCGTCGCTCGTGGTGTCGTCAGGCATGCAGAGTGTTTGCGCTGCCTCGATGTTCCCGGACCGTGCCAAGAGCTGAGCAAGAAGAAGAAGAAGAAGAAGAAGAAGAAGAAGTGCACGCTTCTTTTCGTCACGTAGAAGAAGAAAACACCTCCTGATGTTTTTTGTTTTTGCCGTGTTCTTAGTTTCAATCCTTTGTGACTTACTTGAGGTTCGCAAGTTTGTTTCGATCTCCGCCTGCTCTGAGCTCAGCAAGATGAAGCTTGTTCATGGTTTACGTCTGGGAATACACCCCAACCTCAGAACTCAGACGGCTCAGATCCCAGTCAGACTGTTTTAGAACATCTTCATGACGTTCATTGACTATGTTGAAGACGGTAGAACCGCCGCCAGTCGAGCTTTGGCTGAAACGGGGGGTCCTTCCTGAATCCTTTCAGCTTTTCGCTGCTAAGAGTGGCTTCGTGCAGGTGCCAAGAGCTTTCCAGGTAGTATTGCCTTTCGCCATGCCCAACGTCAGGCTGGACCACACACACAAGGAGTTGGTGGAATAAATGTTCTGAGCTGGCAGTGACACCAGCAAAACGAGTACGAAAGAAGTCTCGTCTTGTCAAGATGTTGAGATGAGCATCCCTTGGCTTTCCTGGGGCTTTGTAGACCGATTATACACAGACCAAATACAAGCACCCACTGCAGGATGAACAGAATAGAGCCTTTGTTATTCCAGTCGTGTCACAACTTTTGTTGACTTGTACTGCTACACAACACCATAAGATAATATCAAATCCTTTGGATACTTTCCCGTTCAACAAACACATCACTACGCTGCTACGTGTCTTCATAATCGCCCGGTGCAGGCAATCATGTCAGATCCCAATTGGCGAGGAGGGGTGCCAGCCTCAGGATGGAGGTCGCTGATGAAACCAAGGCGAAACCGTTCTTGTTGATCGAAAGACAGTTAAAAAGGGAGAAAGCATTCAAATCCCTTTTTCCTAGATCTCCCTGAGTGGAGGAACGTTGCATCAATGAAGCTGTCAGGAGTTAGAAAGCAGAAGAATTAAAAAGAAATGAGAGCCGAGGACTACTACGATGGCCAGTTACCAGCAAATGGCTTGAGATTGGCGCGGCAGCCACATCCTCAACTCAAGCAACACCAAGTCTCACACCTCATCCGCTTGTGGGTCACGTTCGCTTCTCTCCAACTGGAGGGGCCCTCTCCATCTATTTCTGGGGTGGACAGTGGGTCGCCCTCCGCTTCTCTCACCCACCGGCACCCAGCCCGTCCCAAGGCTTGGAACGATCACCTACCGCTCTGGTCTGGAGTGCGAGACCTCAGAGCCACACGAGCACAGGAAAACAGCCACATGACTCAGCCTGCCACAGCCACAGTCAGCCTGCCACAGTCAGGTTTCTGAAAGGTTTAGGTTCAGGTGTGAACCTTCCGAGAGGTTCCGAAAATGGCTCTGCCAGTACAACCTGAAAAAGAAATCAATATTTATTATATACCTTTAGTTGTGAGGGTGTATTTGAGTTTTGCTCAAACACAGGCATGTGGCACACATGGTGGCTATTCCTTTTTCCTACGGGCATGAAGGTGGGTGTCAACGGGGGCTGCGTGGGCAGCCCCGTAAACAGGCTCTGCTGGCTTTCCGGTGTCCCGATTGGATGGAAGAGAATAGGGGCGGAGCTGTTGCCATTGGATAGATGGGTATTTGATCGAAAGAAAGAGGATGTACCTGAGCTCTTGCCGATCACTTGGCCGCATCTCTCGATGCGGCGACAGCCGAACGAAGGCAGTGGAAGCCGAACGAAGAGACTTTGTATTACCATAGAAGCTGACTTTAGCTTGTAAGGACACCAGGACATCTTCACTCACCAATGAGTCCAATTAGCATGGTTGCTGAGATGGCAGCAGCGCTTTGGTCAGAGCTTGGCCAAGGGCATCACCAAGAGAGAAGGCTGGGAGCCGGGTTTTGGGCGGCCGCTTTTTCGTGGGTGAGTTTCTTCTTTCAATCTGAATCGTGGTCGGCCCAACGGAGTCTTCCACAGCTGGGGAGGTCTCAAGAACGAGTTCATGATCGAGAACTACCTGGCTCACCAGGGAGAGCTTGCTCCTCACAGTCAGGGGGCTGACAAGTCGAGTCTTGAGTTCGCAGCGAAGATTTCGGATCGAGCGACTGAGGAAGTGGGTCAATGCCTACGACCCCAACTCACTCTTGTGGATCTCAAAGGCCCTGCGTTTTTTTCTTTGTGTTAAAGCATCACGGTTTTGTTGCACGAAAAAAGGGATCAAGAAGGGGAACGTCCATTTTGTACCAAGAGCAAAGACGAGGTCGTTTGATTTTGAACCCTCTGACCATTGCCTCCCAATCATTTGTACCACTGCTTTTGACCATGCACCGCGTGAACTCTTTTTCGCCCTTCTTGGTCTTCGACGTCTCCACAGTATGTTGTTTCGACGCTTCGACGTCCGTGGTTTCGACGTGGTTTCGACGTCAGGCCATGGATGGATTTTCGCTGGAGAAGCCCGACAGGGACCACGCGCGCGCATGCCTCTCACGTCGCGCCTCTCGCGATGCCTCGTTCGCGATTCGTGCGACGGGAAGGCAATCCGTATGTTAGAAGAGCGCGTTGGAAGAAGAGCGAGCGTTTGGTTTGGGGCGACTCGGTCTCGTGAGGTTTTTGTGGGAAGAAACCATCCGAAACACGGCCCAAAACAATCTGCACTGAACGGACTTTGTGCGTTTTCAAGGTTGAAAAGGTGTACCGAAATGAAGCATGGGTTTCTTGATGCTGGCCTTGCAGGATGGCAAGCCCAGCCTTCTGGAGGGTCTGAAAGAAGCCATGATGCCCGCGCTGGTCATCGGAGTGCAGCATGATGTGCCCCGCTCGGATCGATGGAAGGCGGTCTCCCGTTCATCCGAAAGGGGTCGACCGTCCATGTGCGGCCTGTTTTTTTTGCAGGGAGTCTTTTTGGTGGATTTCGAGGGATTTGGGATTTTGAGACCAGGAACGAAAAAAAAGGAAGCAAGAAGGACAGTTCCATCCCAAAAAATCAGGGGGCCCTGCTGCTGCCGGAGGTACTGTTTCCCGTTTGGCAGCAGAAGGAGATTGCCGACACGTTGCGAAAGGACCTGTCAGAGATTCCTTGGACGTGAGGGATGGTGATGTATACCTCGTTTTACGGTAAGCTGGGAATGGACACTTGTGAAACTTCTCGGGTTCCTGGGCTCTCCTAGGAAAGTAGTTTTTGTACCATGTCTCAATTTTATGATCCAGTAAAGATCAATTGCGGATTTGCGGGTCCCTTTCCAGAGCAGCGTGACTATCTTGCATGTTTCCAGGCAGGAAACAAGGGAGTGGTCTACTACGAGCTGGACTCCATCTACGGAGTGATCCCAACATTGTTTGATCGCTTCAAGAAATATATGATGTGATGTTCAATAGAGGGGTGCGCTCCACCCTGCACTCACCTCTCAAGCTGAAGCTTTGTCAAACATTGTGAAACCTCCCACCTGAATCAGTACAGATTGCAATAGTCCTGACACGGAATCAGTGCACTTTTGGCACAGACTCTGTTTGGCCAATCTCTGGGATGTTGTGGCCTCTTTGTTGGGCGCAACACCTTCTCATCTCGCTTCATCCGCTGCTTCGCTCGATTCGCCACCCGCCAGCACGACTCCTTTTTGTTGGACGCCGTGTCCATTGGCCCGGCCGTGAAAGGCGGATGAGTGAAGAATCGGGTTAAGCCAAGGTGTTTGCAGACTTAAGTTCCAGAAGCATCCGATCAGCTTGATGATACGGTTCCGTGTAGGTAGCGGCTCTTGGACTTTTTTCTTGGAGGATGCGAGCGGTGGACACACTCGTGCTGTCGCGACTTGTGGCAGGCCATCTAGAACAGGAGCCTGACGGAGCACGTCACATTTGGGAGGATGCGTGGGAAGGGATCCCTGTGCTTGGGCAAGTTGGGCTTAGGGATAGAGGTGTTCAGACGACCAGCAATGCTTGGAACAGCTGTAGTCTTTCAATCACCGGTCCTATTTTTGGACAATCTGTGACATGTAGAGCACATCCTTCCGATTCTTCCCGTGCCTCACTTTTTCTCCTCCTCTCTCAGTGTGAGGAGTTGGCGAGCAGCGCTGTTGGATTTCTTCAGGACCGCTTGTTTTGGGGGGAGGAAGCGGCGCCATGTGGGCGTTTTTCGCTCGAGCGTGTCGCATGTCTTTTTTCTGGGAAAACCAAGCTCTTGAGTCCAGAGTACTTGTGCTTGCTTCAAAGACTCACCGCTAGCCACAAGCAGCCATGTTTAGATGTTAGATTCGTCTGCTTTGGTGCTAGTAGCTGCTAGTGCCACTTGCTGGCATCCAATCCTGCGAAAAAGTCACGACGACTACCTGCAGGCCATCAGCCAGAGGGGAAGCACCGCCGACAGCATGAGGGACATTTTCCGAGCGCTGGGAAATGGCGAAAAGGACCGGGATCTCGTGTGAAGAGCGTTGGACGAAATATCCACCTGTGCCATCGGTGCACAATACCTATCATGGCTTTGGAACCTAGATGAAGGGACCGAGACCACGGCATGCAGCATCTTGGACCTTCAGATGAGTTCATGAATATGGTTTAGATGCCTTAAAACGCTAAATCCGCATGCTTCGGGTTAGTTATGCTTCGTCCCTACCAATGCTTCGATGCTGGGCTCTTGAACCGACACGAGGTCACGGGTCCACGCGAGGTCACGTGACACGAGTTCGTTTCGCACCTCATGACGCTCCTGGGCCTGGATCCGGGTGGACCTTTTTGCGAGGTCACGGGCGCCTTTTGTTCCCCAAGCAGTTTTACTGTCGGGGTTTTCCCCTAAGCATCGATGTTTTGGGCTCTCCGTCCGTCCCAAAAATGGGTGGTCCAACAAGGGCGGCGGGTGCCGCGCGGACTCTCCGCGCCGGCACGGGACGTGGTGAGGAAGCCTTAGGACCAGGTGGGACATCCATCCCCTGGTCATTCTTGAACTCGTCCAGCGCGTGTTCCTTCTCGTCCAGCGCGGAGGAGGTGGAGCGCGATCGGCTGAAAGCCATGGTGAAGTTGGTGTGGTCCGGTCGCGTCAACGAGGCGCCGGGTTTGGGGGGTCCGAGCGCCCTGGAACACCAGAAACGCCAAAGAGACAAACTGCCCCAGCTTGGCCTGAAAGGGTGCTTCTTTTCTGGCAGGGCATGTAGTTATTGTGACTCAAGTGCAGCAAATCTGGGTATACAGAGGTAGACTGACCAGCGACAGGCAGCTGTTGACAAAGCATTTGAGTCAATGGCCAAAGAGCCTTTGATGGAGCCGGGACCTGAGTGAGACTCGCCCGACGACTTTGGGCACCCCACATGCGGGAAAGACTCGCACCAAATTTGACTCAATGATGACATAAAGGCGACAGCAGCAAAGGGCAATGCTACTACGAGCAAGGACGCTACTAGTAGCTCCTGGCAATACTACTAGTAACAAGAAGCTACTACTGACATAAAGTTGACAGCCTGACAGACTGACAGACTGAGAATGATGCACCGAGGCTCAAACAGTTCATGGACATGCGACAGGCGCCAGAAACAAACTTCTCAGAGAAGAGACCGTATTGGAATAGGTAGAGACAACAAGTATACCGGGTTTTAATGGCGTCTATTTTTTGTATTCGAGAAACTTTGGGACTTGTCCCATCATCGTTTTACATCCTCACACACACTCGAGATATTGCGTACGGAAACTGAATGCCACCTGCCACACGCCCACCTAGGTATGAACGCCTAAGAAACCAGGAGTAAGGTATGTAAAGCGGTCAGAGCATGAAGGTTTCAAATCCCATCGAGGTCGAAGTTCACGAAAAGCGGAAAGACGCGACACGATGACGACGATCGTGCACATCTGCAGAGCTCAGTAGCACTTTACAGCACCTAATGAACTTGGAAGCAGCCTGAGCGAAGGAGGACCATTGGAGTCCAATTGGAGTCAATGTGTTCAGAGCAGGTATGTCGATTTGGCGTCCCAAATCGACATCACCAGCGTGCATCCAGTGTCTTCGTTGGTACAAGACTGGATGGGATGCTTGCACCCCCTGCTAAGAAATCAACGGATTCCCTGTGATTCCAAGGGTTTCACACACACACACATGTTCAACACGGAACTCTAATCCACTGCACACAGAGGGAGGAGGAGTCCGAGAGCGATTGCACAAGAAGGCTTCTCTTCTGCCAGGGTTTTGAGCATTTGTAGCTTCAAAGGTGTATTCTAGAGTTTACAAATGCTTTGAGTCTTTGAGTGCTCTAGATGAAAGAACTATTGTAGAAGAAAGCAATGTTGAGCGACCCAAGACATTTTTTTCTTTTCATGCTGTTCCAGGCGCTGACGGAAGCTATGAGTGACACCTACTTGCCTTGAAGCAGCCATGATGCGATGCCATGGGAACTATTTCCAGAATTCTTCGCACCAAATGAAGGTTTTCCGAAAGATCCGCCATCCAAAGATCCTCCAGATGAACCTGTCGATGGGCAAATCTCAATATATAAGGATTATAAGGAAGGGCATGCATCAACGAGTATATATATGCATATTTTTATAGTGCTGAAGGCACTACTGGAGGTGTGTGGA
This sequence comes from Durusdinium trenchii, assembly GCA_963970005.1. NCBI lineage: Eukaryota > Dinophyceae > Suessiales > Symbiodiniaceae > Durusdinium > Durusdinium trenchii. Next base: position 45,902 of record CAXAMN010011558.1, read on the forward strand.
AGGCACAGTAGGTATTTCTCGTTCTTACATTTTTGCCATAGCAAAGCTTAGTTGCAAGAAGTGTTTACTTCGAAAAAGGATGGTTGATGTTTGCAAACCGAGTTCCTGAAATCAGTTGAGACTTGCATACATTGGCTCGGCAACTTGTTTTCACACCTGAATTTCAGCTGGCGATATTGGCTCAGAGTAGAGTGGACAAGATTCCACATGATGCATTGGTGAAGTTGAAGGTCCAAGTGTGAGTCAACCAGAACACTCCGATGTACTTCGATGTATATATTTCCTACCAACATGAGAGGTCGTGCACATTTCGATCTTTTTGTTGACACCTCCTGCGAGTGGATGAAGCTCCGCGCGGAGCTGTTAACGGAGCTGTTAACGGAGAGCTGCTCCCGACGGTTGAAGCTAACGGCATGCTTCGCATGGAGGGCTGCTTCGACTCAATTGAACTTAGTTGACCTCAAGAAAAACTATATATTTTTGTCTGGGACGTGCTCGTTTGAGCACTTGAAAGGGGTACTTCACTGTCGTTTGACCGGACCGGAGATCGCCTGTGCTAAGGACTTGAAGCAACATTTGGAACAGCTTTGAGGTCGGCTGTCCAACAGCACCTCTTTGGAACAGCACATTCTCCCACAGCTTGCAGCTTGTGGAGGCCCGGCTTCGAGTCAGCCGGGGCGGCCTCAGACTCCGATTCTCGGTTGGAACTGAAGAAGGCCGTGTTGGAGCTTTTCGGAAAAAGCCACTCGCTGGGCACCGAAGCAAATCCCTCAAACCACCCAGGCACCATCCAAATCCCTTGCCACCAAACCACTCGCTGGACTTAAGGACTTGGGCGAGGTCCAGAGGCGCTGGATCGGTTGAAAACCGGATGGGTGAGGACTTGGGGATGAGGACTAGTGAGTCATGCGATCGGTCCTTGGACACCGGACACACAACTCATTGGCAAATTGGGCGTTTCTTTTTTTCTGTTAAACAAGTTGGACCCACACTCAGTTGGACACACACACACTTTTTTCAGGAAGCTTGAGGATTCCGTGTCCGAGGCCACTTGTTTGTGCAGTCTTGCCTGATCGGAACGGGAAGACTCGGTATTGCCCAGCACCGCCTTTGTTTCAGGTACAAACACAGACCTATGAGCAAGCCAGAGGCGTGGCTCAGAGAAGATGTCGAACTCTTATTCTGGCTAGGGCAGAACTCCTAAAGACTCGCAATAGGCAACCTCCCATTAGACACTAGGGCACTTGGGAGTTGAGCCATGCCAAGGTTTCACCTTTTGCCTCGTGTCCAAGCGTCAATCCAGTGAGCTGCTCTTTGCCAGACCTTCCAACACCCTCCTCAAATATGGGGACTTATGGGGATGGGTCGTGTCCACCTTGTTCGCCCAACCAGGGCCGCCCTGGTCGGCCCTGGTGCAGTATAGCGAAGCAAGCAGAACCCTTTCGGTCGCTCTCCCCCCATCTCCCCACTCTCCGGGGTGGGCCTGTGGTCGTCTGTGGTCAGGAGAAGCTCTCGAGAAGTTGCGGGGCCGACACCGTTGGAACAGTTTTTTTTTCGTGGCTGCCCCGATCAGGGTGCAAACCCGCAGCTGGCCGAAACCAAACCACGAAGCCGCTTCGGTGCACTCGAGGTTCACGAAGCCACTGCGAAGCTTTTTTCAGAATTTGCCCCCAAAGTGGCCAGTTGGGATGCAACCGTTGACCCCAGGGCGAGGTCGCGCCCCACATGGAGCTTGCTCGCGCCACGCGCCAGGGCGAACTTGGACGCGCGCATCGCAGAGCTGCTGCCGGAGGTGGAACAGCTCCGGAAGGAGCCCCAATCCGGTGGTATTTGGTTGGGGCAACTCACGGGTACCAGCAGCCAGCACTCACGGTACGGCATGGACAGAACTGTTGCGGCAGAAACATCGGTGTGCCGTTTGGTGCGGCAACTCACGGTGTGCCGTTCACCATGTGACTGCACGGTTTGTCGAGGGTTTGTCGAGGCTCCCTGGGTCGAAATGGGGACCCAGGATTTCTGTAGATCCATGTAGATCGTTTCCGACGTTGGTGCAAAACGTCTTGGATTCTCCTCTTCCTCCCCCAAAAGTAGGGGTGCCACTGGTTTCTTGAAACCCCACTCTCCACACGAGAAACCCACCTTGAAAGACCGTATACAGACCTTGAAACAACAGGAGCGCGAGGCTCAACATCGCCTCCTAGAGAAGCGCCTTGAGGAGTCCTGACGACGTCGCCGAAGTCTTGTTTTTGTCATTCGATGTGTTGTTTCGTTGCGTCCAGATGGAACATGGATGGCTTTGGGGAATTTTGATTCATCATAATATTCATCCAGGAATTGTTAATGACATGAATGAATGGAGGGTTCCTTTGCAGGACCTTGAAGCCAAGTTGCTGAGTAGAGGATGACGACCAGAGCTGCGCCCAGGTGTCCGAGGAGGGTCGATAGTGTCTCCCACAGTGCGATGAGGAGCCGTCCCGTGTGCTGTGGAGTATCCGCGGACCATTCAACATCCCACCTGCGGATGAGGGAATGTCCTAGACCCAGGTTTCTGCAGAAGGGTCTCATGCAGTGCTTCTCCAAATTGGTGGCAGCGCTGTTGCAACAGCCATGAACAATCAGGGTGAGCGATGTAAAACTCTGAAGCACCTTGGTACGTAGTCAAGGTTTTCAAACACTTACTTAGCTCGCTAAAGCAAACTTGTAAGTATGCCGAAGAGAGGCTGCTTTTCTTTGTCCAGTGCTGGATGATTCATACTTTACTTTGCTGATTGCGTGCTAGCCAGAGTGTTCAGACATTTGAATCAAGAGCACAGCCAAACTGCAAGATACTAAGCCCAGCTTTACTAGACTTTCCTGGGGGAAATCACACACACCCAATCACACACACACAGACACACGACCTCACTGAGTCTGCTGGCTTTCATCCCCCGAAACGAAAGCGTCAGTCTGGCTTTCGTGCACGCACCCAACGACCGCGATGTTGCAGCCAAAGAAGACAGTGGTCGTAACAAACCGCTTTTCCGCTCAGTATCCGGTGTACAAGGTTGCCACACCAACGACCTTAGCCGAGACCTTAGCTTGTCGCACGAGTCGACCACGGAATTTAAACCGACGTTCGACCGGGTCCGAGTCGTTGCCAAGCTGTTTCAAGCTGTTTTGGATGGAATTGCAAGAATGACCTGCGAAGCGAATGTCCTGACTAGGCAAGGAGTGGACACGTTGATTTTTGTGTGAAGTATCCGAGGTGAATGTCAAAGGAACTGGTTCCACCACGCATCGAAGTGGGCATACCACTCAGCGCAGTGGCTATCCCACTCAGCGCAGTGGCTATCCCACCCAGCGCAGTGGCTATACCACTCAGAGAAGTGGCTATACCACTCAGCGCAGTGGGTACTATACTCAGCGTAGTGGATATTCTGCCAGACATGGCTCCCACTCCGGCCACTCTTCCAGCCGAAGCTACTCTTGCATCATGCAGTCCAGACGTTCTCCACGACTGGGCACGTCAAGTTCTCAGGTGTCCCTTGCAATCTCAACAGTGCCGCCCGCGCCCAGCAATTCTGGCCGGGATGTGATTTTGTGCATTGGAGATAGCTTGACAGCAGGCAAGAAGGGTTGCCGCTCATATCCCTCTTTGTTGCAGAGACTTCTGGACGAAGAAGGTGTGCAGGTGAAAGTTCATAGCTCCGGTGTTTGGGGGGAAACATCGCAGGATGTTTTGAAACGCCTACCTTCAGCTCTACAGTCTGCTTTGGCAGAGGGGGGCCGGCTGGCTTTCGTGTTGGTACTGGCGGGCACCAATGACCTTTTGCATTCGCATCCACACCAATTGGACTTTCGAATTCCGCAGATTGTCAACAACATCCGGGCCATTTGTGAGACAGCGGCCAATGCTGCCTTCTTTCCACATGTGGGTGTCTTGACATTGCCGCCTTTGGCAAGTCGGAATACGGCTCGCCTGAAGCTGAACCAGCAGCTTCGTTATTTCATGGCCGGATATGCTACACAACGTGGCTTCAGCAAGCGCTTTCTGGTGGATTTGGAATCTTTGAATCCAGATCTTGCTCATGACGGGGTGCACTTCCATGATGAAGGATACATGGAATTTGCCCGAAGGACGCGAAACGCCATCCTTCCAATCCTGCAAGCAGAAGCAGCGTCAAAGTCACGGCTGGCTACCAAAAGTTGGACGGGCTCGTACAGAACGAGCTGATATAGAGCTCCTCTTGTCAATTCTTTGAGGAGCAGTCTTTTGCCTTTCCTTTTCTAGGAGCTGCATGTCAGATATGGGTGGAGAAAGGTATGTAGCTCGTAGTCTGAGTGGTGCGCACCCCCGGAAAAGACTGCAGCAGCCTCTTCATCAGACTTTGACATTTGTCGGACCAGGTTCTTTTCATGGACGACGGCGATGCATTTTGTACTTCCGCAGCCATCTGACGGCGATGGCTACTACATTTGCTCTCTCTCGACATGTGCCCGGCTACGCCAGCCGCTTTCTTAGTCTGCAAAGGTTCCACTGAAGCATCGCTACATCGACGAGACTCGACCAATCTTCAACGACCTGTAAAAAGTAACGATGAGACTCGATCTCTTCCCTCTTCAGGTGTGCCACCGGAGAGATGTCCTTGTCCGGCCTCGGAGGCTTTGGGGAACGAAGTCCTTTAATTTTTTTTTGCTTTTTCGGGCCGTTTAGGTGTGGCACCTGTGGCACTGCTTTTTTCTCTCTTCCAGTACTTTGGACCTGCGAGAGTTTCTGCCGCCATGTCAGTGTGAGCATGTGTGGCTGTGGCCGCGGACAGATGATTCTTCAGCACTAAATTGCCTGGACCACTTCAGGTGTCGGCTATGGTGATCCGGGTCACTTGCATTACCAGCATCACCGAGCGATGTATGGTGAGATCGAACTCCTTTTCCGAACAATGGCAGTGAGGCAAACTTAGCCTCAAGTTCTCAAGGTCATTTCTGAACAAAAGATGACAGAAGAGGGTCCGCACAACCACATCTCAAACAGTAAAAACAGTAAGCCGGTCATTGCCAGCATTGCGAAAGCAGCTTCACCACAAAGGACCTGACTGATCAAATTCGCTCTCAAGTCTTGTGACCACATGCTTTGGTCTACCAAAGGGGTCCCTGGTCACCTCCACAACGCTTTGAAAGCGCTTCGAAACACCGCGGCCGCGGGCCAACCCGGATCCCGACCTCTTCCTCCGCAAAGCTTGGAGGTGCACCGAGCTGCTACCAGCTTTTCCTTTTCCGCTAGGGCAGATGGATGCCTTGCAGGTCAGGGCGGCCGAACCAAGGGCAGGGCAGTTCGGAGGTGCCTTTTTTTCCATTTGTATGACACGAAGAAAGGGCTCCAGGCGAAGAAGTGTTGCGTTTATATATTATTATATCTCCAATGGCCAACGGGTGTGGTTTTCTTGAACATTTTTGATACTTTTTTGCATTTTTTTGCATGACCAGGAAGAGGGACGAGCAGACGAAGCGCATATGTGTGATGATTTTAGAACATATTTTGAGCATACAGAAACAGTCTTGAGAGAAGCGGTCGGTCATGTCAGTTGTTTGGATGGTGTCTTGGATAGGGGTAGTAGCAAGTGCCGGAACATACGGCGTGGTCTTATTAGCAATTTCACACTTTCAGGTATCAGAGGTGACATCTTCTCGTAACCGTCCGCAACCTGTTTGAGCGTTGGAAACTTCTACAAGCAGGCCTTCCTTGTGCCAGTTCCTACTTTTGGGAAGCAACGCCACGCGCATGCCCAGGCACCGTGCTCCTTAGCGCTTGCTCACGGACGGCGTGGCGCCGAACCGCAAGGCCACGAAGACCGATGCAGATCATCACGGAGTTGGTTCCACGTCCGGAGTAAGCGACTCTACACCAGATGAAGTGCCTTACTCCCTCTTCGCGGTCTCGTTTTGCAAACGCCCAAGAACACGGTGAAAGACGGCACCTCTTCGATTCGATCCACCCTGCACCGGGGCCCGGTGTCGTTGGTAAACCAGTTTCTTTGCTGTAAAACAAGGTCTATGATCCACTGCATGGGGATCTATCTTGTTTGGTGGCGATCAACTCATGCAACCACCGGTCCTCTTCCACCACCGGCGATTTGGTCCTCAGACTCCTCTCCGTTCGCCCCGTGGACGTCTCCACGCCGGAGGCGGGCCGTGGATCTTCCAGTGCGCGAGCCACCGGTGACCACGACGGTGGCGCTGCCTGGAGCCAAAGTCGAGGAGGCGCAGCGGGGTCGAGAGGCCGAAGGTGGAGGGTCTAAGGGCCGAAGGCGGCCGAAGGCGGCCGAAGGCGGCCGAAGGGTCGAGTCCTGTGAAAACAGGTCGGAAAAGGGGTCGCTCCTCCAGATGAAGATGTTGGACACATGGTGCAACGTGTGCTTTCCGTGCGTCACACATGGTCTTCCTTCTGTTCTTCAACCATGCCTTCCCTGAGATGAGGGATGTTTGCGGTACCGGAAACTCGAGTTTCAGAGACCGATACACCCTGTCGAGACGGGCCCTCCGCGCTCGCTTTTCGCGCGGGCCAGCGCTGTCGAGGAGACCAAACAGAAGAGAGCAGATGAGTACCGCCTGGTGCTCTTCAACGATCCCTTGAACAAGCGTGAGTATGTGGCAAGGCGAGATTCCTATGTTCGTTCATTCCTTGTCTTGGACTATCTTGGGCTCCGACCTTTGAAGAACCCGCCAAGTGTCCATCCTCATGAACACCATCCGTGCCCGTGCGTCTCTGCCCGGTTGTCGTCGCGGAAACCACCGGGCAGGTGCTTGATGACCATTTGCTTGCTCAAAGAGGGTGATGCTTACCAGGCCCCGACCTCGAACAGACGGGGCTCAGTCGGTCCGACCTCGCTGACCGGGTCGCGGGTCTCACGGGTGCGGCATGCGACCGGTGCGGCGTGCGACCGTGTCAGTGCGTTTCTGCGGCAACGAGTCCTGAGAGGTCATGATGAAGGCCCACAAAGAAGGTGTGGCAGTGGTTGGAACCTATGCATTTGAGACGGCTGAGGCGTGGGAAGTTGTTGAGCACGATCGGAATGGTTGTTTCTTTTTGTAAGTCCAACAAACTAAGTTGTTGAGCATGAGATGGCATGCTTCATGCTGTAGCTCTTAGGATAGGTGAAGGTGGGCCGGGAAAAAGGCATCTGCATTGTCGCTAGGCTAGTGACTGTTTATGACACCCACTGGTCCACTGGATCTATTCATGTTTTGTTGGGGGGATCATCTATTGTGGAGGTTCAACATGAACATGAATCCTCCACACATGAAGGGTTTCTTTTTTTTTCCTAAGACACGGTGCAGACGCAAAGCATGTTCAACCCGGATGAGGGATTTTGAACCTGATCCCATGATTTTGGACGTTAGACCTGGTTACTCTCTGAGTCATTCTCTCTCTCTCTCTCTCGCCCTCTGTCTGTGTCTCTCACATGGAAGTGGAAAGCCACCTGTAGAGAAACATGCTCTTCCAGAAGCCTACGTGCCACTCCCTTCCATGATGATTTCAGGCAGGGTACCATTCTTGAATGTGCTTTGAAAAAATCAAGTTCCACCTAGCACCCCCATCAGCAGACATAGCAGACGTCAGGGGAGTCTGGTCAGCCGACGAGACCCTGGTTGATCCGATCTGAAAACACGGCAGTGTGGGTGGACAACCTGCTGGTACCACGGTCAAACAGTTGCTTTTACCCACAGCCATCTCTGAGCTGTGTTTGATACTTCTGCGATTTCCACCTGGGAAGGCTTATTGCGAAAGCCTGAAAGCTCAAGGGCTGAGCGTAGATATCTTCCCCGTCGACAAGGACGACTAGAAGTGACGCGGAGCGTTCGGTGCACTGAACGCCGTGTACAAAGTCTGGTGATTTCAGCTTGTTGCTGGTCAGCCAGGGTTCAGTGGATTCCATTTTCTGGGTGTTGATGGAAAGAACATCCACGTTCCTCTTCTGCTGGTCAGCCAGAGTTCGCTTCAGAGACTATGGATGAGACAATGAGACATGCAGAAAAGAGCGTTGTATTTTTGTGCAGTTTGTCAGTTTGTCGCACCAGCTGACTGTGTCAGTTCCGTCCTGCTTCCGTCGTGTGCACCTCGTCGCACATTCTTTTTTGCGCGTGCAGAAGAAGCACGGCGGCTTCACTGATTGAACTGGTGAGTCCCTCCAGTCATGTCCACATCGCCCGTTTTCTTACGATTTGGGCGGCGTTTTTGGGACCATTGCTCCAGGTGGTCGAACATGGACGTTTTCGTGCGCTGGGAGGGATGTTTTGAAGCGGTGCGACGCTGGCTTTCCAGCGCTCTTGCTGGGCTGGTGTCCTGACATTGATCTCTTGGTTAATGCGTTGTAAACTCTTTCCCGCAAGGACATGGCGATTGAGACCCCGACCGACCTGTAACTGGTCTTTGATCATCTTCTAATTATCACATGGTGGGGTCAACCCCGGGTCAACGGATCTGGGTTCGACCACTAAAGGCGCATGCTGCGGACGCCGCCTGGATGCCGCTACAACAGAGGACACAGCTTTTGAGAGTTGCTTTTGGCGGCAAAGAGATCAGCTTTCGACTGGAATGCTTGAGAACTTGAGGGCATCTGCTTTCCATCACCCGCCCAACCTGCTGCTGCGCTCCTTCGCGGTGTCGTGATTCCACCGAGACGTGCAAAGATCCTCCGCCACGGCGCCGGCCGAGTTCCAGGCTGCGTGATACGGACCGACCGACCGAGTCTTCAGTTCGCCACGTATCCGCGAGGTTGGAACTCCGCTGAATACGACTGCTCTCCTTTTCTCCGCGCTACCTCCTTCACCCGGGGGCTTGACGGGCCCGCCTCCGTGGACGAGAACCGGACCGTGGAGAGAATGGCATCGCACAGAGACCGTGGCGAGAAGGCGAGCTAACAATGCATCGCTCAAAACCCATCCCTCATGAAAAGGCACAAAGAGCATCAAGTCTACAAAGTGCCACTTAGTGATGGAGTGATGATCGAAGTTGGAATGAGACCATGAGGATTTAGACAGACCTGTGTGGGCAGCAGACATGGACTTGGATGGCAACAGCTATAGCTACAGAACCGATGGATGATTATTGTGTTTTTTTCACTGACCATTTCGATCTGGTTCTCATGATTTCCTTTGAACCTGCAGCCATCTCATGGCTTTTTGACCCGTGGCAAATCATCGAACACATTCACCTCGGGTTTCACGTCTTCCCTTTGAGTCCCGAGACCCCACTCCCTCCCCTCCACTCGCCGACTCGAGCCACCTCTCGGCGCGGTGGGTCAGCGCGGTCGGTCAGCGCGGTCAGCGTGTCCAAGAGGTCCGCAGGTGCTGTAGAGCGAAGCACCTGTCCGTGCCCACTTCTTCGGCGATGGGACTTTTGGGCCTTTCCGGAAGGGAGAGAAGAAATTTCACAAGGATTCATGCCAGCAACCTCCAGAATCATCTGCTATACTTCTCCACAAGCAGCTTCATTTCAGAGACCTGTGAATTCAATCCAAAAACCAGATGGCTTGGCTTCTCGATCCAAACTGCGATACTTGGCATAAGGCGTTTTTATCCTGTGAGACGACTCAAAAACACGAATGGTTTGGACATGTTTGGAATCAATCACTTCATTCTCCTTACTGTCCAACCCGAAAAACATGCCAATCGTTCAAGGCAGCAAGCTCTACTCGAAGACCTCTGACCTCCCAAATGCTTCCCAACTGGGTGCAAGTCCCATTTACTGACCTTCACAACTCCTCCGCCTCCGAAAACGGCGCCGACGTGACACGCTGACCGGGGCAGTGACCCTTTCGTCGCGTGGGGTGGTCGTTCCGAAGGGCTGGTCGTTGGTCGGTGCACTGGGCGGGTCGGTGCGAATGAACATCGTGGTGTGCGTCGTTTCGGAGAATGAAGCTCACTGGTCCGTTCGCAAGCACAAGAGATTTTTCATGTTTTGATGGTCTGGAGGTGGCTTGTTGTGGAACGCACGATTACTTGAATGTGCAAATTATGGCGGGCACAGTATAAGTGGTGGCCTTTGTCATGCTCAGATTTTGTGGTAGGCGCAGTGAACGGGAGAAGTCTCACGCGAAAGTTTCGTTTTGGTATGCAATCAATCCCTTCAATTTGCGGCCTGGCTTTGCCTCCAATCAGATACACACACCCAGCCCTCCGCCTCCGCCTCCCCGCATTTGGCCGCTCCCTACTGCAGCGCTGCGTCACCCGCGGGCGTGTGGGAAGACGTCCGATATGAACCCACCCCCGGTCAGACCACTACCTCGACTGTGCCCACAGCGAAGCCGCTCTGGGTGAGGCTTGCACTGCCCTCGGCCGAGTGAGCCTCGCCCGCCAGCGATGCTGGGCCCGTCTGGGGCCGAATGCCCCTGAGCCGGCCCGCACGGACCAAGATTCGAATATTGCAGCCTTCATTGAGGCACAGCACAGCATTTACTTCAGGAAAGTGATAGGGTGTGCCGACCTTGTGATCCCCGTTGCTTATCCCTGGATATTTCCAGAGGCTTTCACTACCCTTGGATTTGTCTGACATGCTTCGGAGACAGATGTTGAGAAACGGGACATGTTATTAGCATGTCTGTTGGAGATGCCGGACCGCTGGGTTTTCATTTTTTCTTTAACAATGTTGGGATATACAGATCTAAAAATGTCAGGCAACCTGGAATTCAAAGACATAATTTTAACAGCTTGGTCCAAAGTGGCTGAACAGGGAAAAACGTTCCTGAACCTCTATGGTGTGCATTCGCTGTGTGGTGGTACTAGCTGCTGCCGAAATAAGAAGCGCAAAAAATCCCAGAACGCTCTGGCAAGTGACAGGGAGGTCTTGAACCACGATGTTGTTTTGTGTCAACTGTTGACCTCCTTTACATAGAGCAAGCAGCAGAACGCAAATGACGGCAATAAGTATGTGGCTCATGTTGAGCACAGCACATCCCCTGCGTAGGGCGCATTGTTGGCCCACTTGGTCCTTTTGATTGGCCCGCCCAATGGCACACTATCCTTCATGAATGGAATTTACGAGCGGACGTATGCATGGAAGCAGCTGGTATCAAAGGTTGGGCAATACTGGCGCTTCGGTGGATCGTTGGGCCGTTCCGCGTGTGCTGAGCTGGAACACCGATGAAAACCGTAGAGCGGGGCGCAGAACGGCAATGGGATGACAGACTGCAAGCATACTGTCCTTACACGAAACTTGGTTCCTGGCGTGTTGCCTTGGACAAGCACGCACAGGTTTCACTTCACTTCACCTCACTTCCCATTCCGCGTCCAGTATCTTCACGGTGTGGGAGAAAGAAAGCACTGATGTATGCCAAGTAAAAATTAAGCGATGCGACGTTCCTCGTAGGCATTGTTTAATCAAATCTGGTGCCGCCACGTCATTTTCGCAGGCGGGCAACCAGGGTGGATATAGGCCGTTATGCTTGCTCCAAGCGACATAGGCATGTGTCAATCGGGCGTCATGTGCTTCACAACACTTCTCATGAGACATCTGGCCCTTTTTTCCAAGCCCGGAACTATTTTGTTTTTAAGCCATGGAACAACTTCATGTCAACTTTTCTTTATGTAGTCCCCGTTGACTGCTTGTCCCACGACACCATGAACGCAAAATGCTTGTTTTTTTCTGAATTTGAGGGTCGCAGAAACCATAACTGCCGAACCACCTGAAATCGACCCAAGAACGGCGGAACCCTCCCCCACCCCATCCCCGGAATCCTTCTTCTCCACCGTGGTGTCGGCAAACACAGGCGTTTGAGGATAAACTTGCCCAGATAATGAATTCAAATGAATTTTTCAGGCTGCGCAAAAGTCTAGGGCTTAAAGAACAGTTGAAGACCGACATTGGTTTGGATGAAATTGCTTGGCTAGAACTAAAGGCATGTTTATTTGCTCCTAGATCCCCAGCGTGAAGAATTTTTGCGCCCGTGCCAATTTTGGTGACATGCATTGGAATGCAATTGTTAATACGGGAAACCCAACGAGGAAGATCATCAACTCTTCAAGATTGTACATTTCCATAGAACTGCTTTGATGCAAAAACACCGTGGCTTTTGGGACCCTCCAAATCGATACGCCCAAAGCCCGGGATCTCGGGCCATCCAAGATTTAGATGGGAGCTCTTCTACCTGACCCTGCTGTGAATAGATACAGGCAGCGAAGGCTGGTGTTCGTCAATCTTCCCATCCTTCCCACTCTTCTCAGTTTCCCAGTGTGTTTCACGAGCGAAAGAATCATATTTTAAATCGTGACACCTGATAGCAACCCAGCGTCCGAGACCACAGCATGACTGCACATCAATACTGTAAACATGGCCTAAATGAATCTGCAATTTCGAGAACTATCTGGCAAGTGAGGAACAAACCCTGGACCACGCTATGCGTACCTTATGTCACCCCGGGGAACTCTTTTCCATGACGAAACAAATTAGAGTGCAAACAAAACTCACAAACGGCACATACCCCAGGTCAGGGCACCCCGTAGACACACGCACACAGACACAAAACAGAAAGAATGAACGTGCAAAGATGAGATGAAGGCTGTGAATGACTTCATTTTTTCAGCCCTGGATCCTTCTTCTCCACAAACCGCGCCCGCACACCCAGGCACGCCAGCACGATGTGGCCAAAAAGACTGAGATGAGGTCTTAAGTTGTTTATTTCGGTGAGCCTTGAACATTGTTTTTTGGCAAGACGACCTTCCAAAAACACACAGCTGCTATTGAATTGACATGTCCCTTGCGTAGGCTTTCTTCTGTGGAGCCATCTGGTGGCCCACTGTAAGAACCACAAACATGTCGGGCACTGTGATTTTAATTTCGTTTCTTCTTCCTTGCTTGGACCAAGCAACGTGCCGGTCTGGTCCGATCTCAGCATTGCTTCAACCCTTGTCGAAGCAGAAGAATGCGGAAGGAACGCGCGCCTCTAAATTCCCGAGCCTCTCACATTTGGTGAAACTGTTAAACAAATCAACATTTTGAAGCCAACCATTTTCATAAAACGTGCACGTGCGTGCGGTTGTGCGCCTGTGTCCGCGTGCTTTCATGTGTGCATGTAGGTGTGGTGTGTTGGTGTGGGTTTGGGAAGGGTGTAGGGTCGGCATGATCCTACTTTTTCATCGCAACATATCGGAACGAGTTTTTCTCTGTTTATCATTGTTATTTCCTTTTTATATTTGCATTTTCTTCGATGTTTTTGTGTTTCTGTTTTGCATTTGCTTTTGCTCCTGCTTGTGCTTCTGCTTTTGCTTTTGCTTCTGCTTTTGCTTCTGCTTTTGCTTCTGCTTGTGCTTCTGCTTTTGCTTCTGCTTTTGCTTCTCCTTGTGCTTCTGTTTCTTGCGGCAACACACAGTCGTTAGACACTGGCCACTGCAAGCAGCACAGTTTTGGAAGCTGGCCACTTGCGGCAACACTGAGCCTTCACTGCAAGCAGCGCAGTGTTCAAAACTGGCCACTTGCAGCAACACACGCTCATTAGAGCTTGGCCACTGCAAGCAGCACAGTTTGTGAAGCTGGCCACTTGCAGCAGCACAGGCCTTTTACTGCAAGTGGCGCCGTATTCAAAGCCGGCCAACAACTGCAGCAGCATGCCCACTGCACATTGCAGAAGCGAAAGCAAAGGCAGAAGCAAGAGCAAATGCAGAAGCAGAAAGCAGAAGCAAGAGCAAATGCAACAGCAGAACCAAAATCCGAAACCAGTTTCCAATGCTACGCTGCTTGCAGTGAAGGCCCTGTGCAAGTGGCCACTGCGCTGCTTGCAGTGAAGAGTCAGTGTTGCCGCAAGTGGCCAGCTTCCAAAACTGTGCTGCTTGCAGTGGCCAGTGTCTAACGAGTGTGTGTTGCTGCAAGTGGCCAGTTTCCAACGCTACGCTGCTTGCAGTGAAGGCCCTTTGCGGCTGCAAGTGGCAAACTTCCAAGTGGCCAGCTTCCAATGCTCTGCTGCTTGCAGTGGGCAGTTTCTAACATACGTGCGTTGCTGCAAGCGGCCGGGTTCCAATGCTACACTGCTTGCAGTGAAGGCCCTGTGCTGCTGCAAGTGGCCAGCTTCCAAAGTTGCGCTGCTGGCCTGCTGCAAGTGGCCTGCGGGTGGCCAACGTGGAAGACTTTCACTGAGCCACCCGGAGGTTTATTTTAAAGGGGGAATCTGCCGTGGCAAAGCTGGGGTGGGTCATGAAAGCCAAAAATTTCGAGGAGGGAGGTGCCGTTCCAACGTAGCACACCTTTTGTGAGCCGCCCATGGTGGAAGTTTGGCGGGGAAGGGTTCCAACGTAGCAGACCTGTTGTGAGCCACCCAAGGCCAAATTTTTGACAAGGGAAAAGGCAGCTTCAACGTCACAAACCTTGTGTGAGCCAAACAAAGGTAGCATTTTTAAGATGCAGGGGCCGACTGTAGTTTTGAACCATTCGAGCTGCAGAAAGGGGCGAGGAAGGAGGCAGCCCACTGTAGCAGAACTTTTGTAAGCCAGCGGAAGATAGAATTTAGAGGGGGCAACGCCAATTCCAAGATAGCACACCTTATACGAACCACTCGAGGGTTATCCTTCTTCTTTATCTCATTCTTTATGAAATATACAGTTATACACCTGAAAAACCCAAGGGCTCTTCACAAGTGAGGCAGGAAGAACACCCAAAGAAACCTGAAAGGCAAAAAACCGAGCCCTAGGAAACACGAAACTCATGAAACCAACCGCAAAAAGGTCCCTAGTTCCTCCCTCGTGCCATGTCAGGTGGCCGGTTGCCTTGTTGAGATGGCCTTGCTGGTACGCACCGTGCTGCGGCCACCCATAAATGGAGAGGCTTTGGTGAGGTTCACCATGAGGCTTTTAGTCCGCGTGGTGCCTTGCACTTCCGACATGAGAGCTGTCATCCTCCTCTCAACTGCGCATTTCCGGCAGCGCCCGTTTGAACCTCAACTGGCTGTGTTATTTAGTTGCCACATGCTCGTTCTATTTTGAGCGCAGGTTTGAGGTCCACGAAACCAATGTTCAAATGAACTTGTGTTCTAAATCACATCACCGCCGCGGTTTGCACAGCGTCGACGGGCTTCCGGCTTCCTCTTGAAGTCATGCCCATGTTGAACGCACTCTAGTCCAGAATGGTTGTAAATCATAAGCGCAATGGAACTTATCATTGCCGAATCGTTATCCCAACGCTATGCCTTCTTGTGTCTCATGTGATATGCGTTTCTTGAGTACAGTGGTTCATGATGATGCCTGTCACCTCAAGGTCGACTGCGACCAACATCGGCATGCGACCAAAACGCGCAATGGGTAGATGATGTTTATGGTCTAAGCCCAAGGCTCGATTTATGCCACATGGATGCCGTGGATCGAAAATTGCAACGTATAGTGGTGGGTCCTCTTGGAAATTTGCCTTTGGCACGAAGTCCTGCACCGTTGGAACAAAAAACGTTGAACCATGGTGCATGCGCATGGCGTGAAGGCATGGTCACGCCGCAGTTTGGAATCCTATTGGAAGCTCGGATTGTACATCGGCAACTTACCCGCCGAACGATGGGTGAAACGAACTTTGCAATGGACACCTCCGGGAGCACGCGTGGCAGGATATCCTCGGCATGAATGGACTTCTAAATTTCATATCGTCAAGCCGATGTCTGGCCAAATTTGGCATCAAATTCTGCTATGTGGATGGGTTTTGAAGAAGGTTTCGTCTATTTTTTTGGGTGGGTGGACGTTGAACTGAGAGGCTATTATTGCACACTACGATGTAGGTTTGGTCTTGTTTTCGGTCACCTGTGCCCAAACTGGGCTATCCGTGGGGGAGGTGTTGCTTTCTATATGTTGCGTTTCGCGTCGTCAATGTTTTTTGGTTTTTGTGGCCGATGCCATTCAGCCTTTCTCGCCCCACTGACTGGAAGGAAGGCCTTTCGTGCGGATCTGTGTGCAGGTTCGCCAGCTGGTCCTCGTAGAGGGCTACGTTCTTCATAGGGCCACTGCTGTTGTGTAACCTTGTGGCATGCTCCGCAGATCGGCTTGAACCAGTTTGCCCACTGTGCCTCCACATGGAACTTCCTCGCTCAGAGAGAGTTGAAAGGGCACGTCCGATTGATTTGGCGGCAATTCTTATGTTCCACCGTTTTACCATCATGGTGACCTCGAGCTTGATGTGTTCCCTTTCTCTCAGGTGATGCGATAAAGGAGCTAGCTGCTGCCCAGCTTCCACCTCCTTGCATCCCAGCTGTTGACGTTCTTGACACAGGCCTCGGAGGCACAGCCGAAGAATTCTCCCGCAAGTTGGCAGTTCCATCCGCAGTCACCCTCGACATTCGAAAGAACGGAGCCGATGAAGACGCAGTAGTGTCCCTCACATTGGCCTCCTGTGAAAGACCGTGGCACCTCGACTGTTTTTGTGGCCCCCTCCAGCAGCTACGGATTTACTCCAGCAACGTGAGCAGAAACACGCCCAAGAACACCATTACCAGCCCAAAGGCCATCAGGATGTAGTTCTCTCCGTTCTCATCCTCAGAGGCCTTCTCAATGTTGTTCTCCTTCGTCACCCCATGGACGGTCTGAAACTTGCTAAGGACCACCATCATCTTCGTGACGTTGGACAGATGGTATCGCGCAACCAACTTCACCGCCCTCGGTGCCACAATCCCTTCATCCTCTTCATCAACTGCGTCCACAGTGCATGGTTGCCAGCCCATGGACATGTTCTTCCTCATCTCCCTCATCCTCGCTGCGGGCAATGCTTTAGTGCCCACATCAACAATGAGGTCTCGACCTGGTTGGTATTTGAACTCCCACATTCCTGCCTGCAGCTTTCATCGTAGATGAGCAGCGGTGGAGGCGACCCACCCTAAAAACGTGCCATCGGCATATCTGGAAGCTGGCCAGTATAAAAACAGCTGTGTTTCAACGGTCGCAGAGGCCAAATAGCCCACCCTCCCCAAGGGAATAGTCGGCCGAAACCTCCCCCAAAAAAAGTGGACTGAGCCTAGCTGGAGCCTAGCCAGTATAAAAATAGGCCTCGCCCGCTGGACTTGGGCCTTCTGGACTTTCTGCATGCCGGCGTGGCCCGGCCTCCACATCCTGGCACTTCTAGTTTGCCTGTTGCCCTCTGACAGGCCAATGTCACAGCCACTGCACATCGATCTTTCCACCCCTCCCCCGGCAGACGGTGGAATCGAAGACGCAGCCCCTCGGGCGGCAACCAGCGCACCAAACACCCCGCCAGCCAGACCAGCAGATGCCACCTGCACCATTTGCCTGGGCGCACTCCAAACAAATGAAGAAGCAGAACCGACGTTCGCATGGCCCTCGTGCCACCATCTGCTGCACCTCAGCTGCGTTGCTAACTTCAGGGCGCACAACGCCAACCCAACCTGCCCCGCATGCCGCGGCCCATGGAGCCCTGACACAGAACGCCGCCTCCAACACCTCTGCGAGGCACATGGGGTCTTGCTCCCAGACCCGGCCAGACACCCCGAACCTCACCGAGTCGAACCTGGACCGCCGGCACCGCCCGACACGGTCTTGCCCTTGTGCTGCCACCGCATCCTCCTCGTTGACCCGGCCCAAGCCAACAGTGATGCAGCTTGGCGCGAGCTCCCAAACTGAGACATGCAATGGTCCCCCCACTTTCGCCACAGAGAACAACAATGGACAGCAGAATGGGCCTGTCTCCGGTGCAACAACAGCATCACTCCGGAACATCACCTGTTCCAGCATGTGCCTGCCAGACCGGTTTGCCACCAGCACGGGCCCCGGACCCTAGCAGTTGATACCCTGCAGGGGGAGCGTGGCTGGGTTTGCGCCCATGGAGCACACATCCAGCCCTGCACGCCGACGGCGGTCCCATCCCCGGCCCTGGCAGCTCCGCCCACACCAGCGACCAGCCCCCCACAACGATGGCTCAACCAGGGGCCACCGCAGCACACCGCCGTCGGCCCCACTAACAGTTGGCTCTATGTACCCATGCTCCACGCAGGGGCGCGCCGGCTCACCGAACCAGCATCACAAGCGTGGCTCACACACCCGCACAATGCTCCAGACTGGGCCGAACTTGTGCAACACTTTCGCCTTGCGTTGCCCGTGCCATGGCAACAGCTCCACCACACGTTGGTCCTGCTACAGCAACTAGTTGTCCAAACGGGCGGGCAACTTTCAGCCCATGAGGCCAACCTCCCATCTCATCTGGCGGCACAGGCCGCCGGCCTCCCCGCTGCCACGCAAATTCATCTCCCCTGGGCCCTTGCCCGCATGTCCGACAACACCGGGTACATCCCCGCCACGGCCCAGGAAGCCTTGCTGCAGACATATCTGGACGAACGGCTTGCAAGCCAGGGCAGCCCTTTTGGCAGACCGCTGGAGGCAACCACCGCCACCCCCGGACCCCCGACACCAGCCCAGCAACCCCCCAATGCCCGCAGCCCCCGCCTCTGCAGCGCCCCCTGACGAACTTGTCCCCTCCAACCCACCAGCCCCAAGTCCAGCCCGCCACGGACCGCCGCCGCACGGTGGCGACAGCAACGGCTCCAGCAGCGACGACGAAAGCAGCGACGGTGAGGCCGCTACCAGCCACAGCACCAGCACCAGCTCCACTCCGGCCGCAGCGGCGCCGGATCGCACCCCTCCCACCCGACAAACTCACAGCGCCAATGGCACCACCAACACCAACCAGCAACCACTGCAGGGACGACGCCTGCGTAACGCCTTCGCGATCCTCGACCGCTACCCAGCGGAGGAGTTCTTGGCACGACCCTGTCCCACATTCAAATCGCCGCCCCATTTCCTACGAGGGCCGCTCCGGAGAGCGTTGCACTTCTCGCTCGACCAAATCAACGCAAGCAGCGCAGACCAACACGTTCACGCTTGGCAACTGTGGCTTTACTTGCCTCGTATGCTCCTCCACAAGCCGCGGGGGAACACCCCCATCCCCAAGCCGCAGCTCCATGGCGAGATTCCACCTTTTCTTCAGTGGTGAGTGGGACCAGCTGCTACAAGACAGCGAAAGCACCACCCAAGCAACTCCCCCCCGCCCAAGCACCTGCCAGCAGCACCGAAAACCGCGCACAACGGGCCATACACCTCACACGGCTGGGGGAATTATCCCGGGCCAGGCAAGCCTTACTGTCCCAGCCACTCGCACCCGGAACCCAGAACACCCTGCAGCAGCTCACCAACCCAGAAGCCCGACCGCAGCAGCCCTATGCCCCGATCGGCCCGGCCATCCTGCAATGGCGCCCAGCCAACCCGGTCCAAGTGCCACCACACCTTTTCACTACTAACCTGCGGCGGGCCCGCCGTGGAGCCCCCGGGCCCAGCGGGCTCACAGCTGAGATCGCAAAAGTCCTGCTGGACGACCCAGCAGCCACCCAAGCATTCAGCCAAGTCTGCTGCCGCTTAGCCCAGGCCAACATCCCCCCAATCATCGCCACAGCCCTTGGCATGGGACGGTTAGTCGGGGGGGGGGTTCGAGGCCTCGTGGTAGGAGACTTTCTAAGACGATTGGTAGCACGCTCCTTGGCACAACATTTCGCTAGCCAGTTCGACCACGAATGCCATCCCCACCAATTCGCCCTCTCCACCAGGGCCGGCGCTGAAGCCTTGGTCCACGGCCTGCAACTCACAACGGAGGCAGACCCACAACTGACCATTTGGTCAGTGGATGGCATAGGTGCATACGACCATGTCAGCAGAGCCGCCATGCTGACTGCGCTGCAAGCCACCCCCGAAGCCAATGCCGCCCTCCCTTTTGCCAGACTCTTTTACAGCCAGCCGTCCACATACTTGTGGACCGATCACGCGGGCCACACGCACCGCATCCACCAGGCCGAGGGAGGGGAACAAGGCGACCCGCTAATGCCAGCGCTCTTTTCGTTGGCCTTGAACTGGGCCCTGCAAGCCTTCCACAGCAGCCTCCAACCAGGCGAGCACGTAGCCGCCTTCTTGGACGACATTTACGTCACAGCGCAGCCTGCCCGCATCCGCCAACTCTACAACACTTTGGCCCAATGCCTTGCACTGCACACAGGCATACGCCTCCATGCCGGCAAAACACAAATCTGGAATGGTGCCGGCACCGAGCCGCCCAACGTCAGAGACCTTGCCTCCACGGCAGCGGTTTGGCTCGGCGACGCCCACCTGCCACCACACCAGCAAGGGCTCAAGGTCCTGGGCCTCCCAGTCGGCAGCATGGAGTACATCCAAGCAGAGCTCCGTCAGCTTCAGGCGAAACAACAACCATTGTTTGAAGCCCGGCCCGGCATCCCAGACTTCCAAACCAGTTGGTTGCTCCTTTTGTACTGCGCGTCGCCCCGCGTCCATTACGCCCTGCGCGGGGTCCGCCCTGACCTCACCAGGCATTTTGCCACAGAACACGACAACGCAGTGCACACATGTTTAGCACGGTTGCTGCAACAGCCCAACAACGAACTGCCCCGGCCAGCCATCGACACAGCCCGCCTCGCCCTGCAACAAGGTGGGTTGGGGCTTCGCAGCGCGCATGCTCACACCGCAGCCGCCCACTGGGCCTCATGGCAGGACGCCACACCTGTCCTCCGCCAGAAAATGCCACAGGTTTTTGACACGATCCAACAGCAGATCGAGAACCCAGAGCTACCATCCCTCCAATGCCTGCAACACGTCACGGCTTTTCTCACAAGCTTGGAGGTAGACGCCCCGCCCTGCACCCAATGCCAGCCAGCACCACCGGCTCCAACCTCACCCCATGACCACGCAGACACCCTCCGAGGATGGCAACGACACGCCTCCCACATCACCGACACAGCTCTCAAACAGGAACACATCGCCCATCTCACCGCTCCCTCACAAGCTCTTTTGGAATCCCAGTGCGGGCCATTGGCGGCCAGAATTTTCACCCTGTTCCCTGTCTCCCATGAGCTCGTCTTGGATTCGTCCCACTTCCGCCTTCTGCTCCTCCGGCGTCTTCGACTGCCCTTGCCCTGCCAGCGCGCTGCCGATGTCAACAGCCGCTGGACCCATTAGGCGATCACAGGGCTGCTTGCCCCAGATCCGGAGCATTGCGGGTCCGAGGCTTCGGCTTGGAACGTGCAGCGGCCCGAATCTGCAGAGAGGCTGGGGCCCTTGTGAGTACCAACGTCTTAGTCCGAGACTTGAATATACCGGAGCCACCCGCCATGATGAACGGCGGATAGAGGTGATAGCAAATGGCCTTCCCCTTTGGAATGGCTCCCAGCTCGCGGTCGACACTACTCTGGTGTGCCCGCTCACCACAACGGGCCAGCCCCGAAGGCACCAGGGCCAATGCCAAGGTGCCAAAGAACGGACCTACCCCGAACTGTTGGGACATGGTCGCTCTCGCCTAGCCGTCCTGGGACTTGAGATCGGGGGGCGTTGGAGCCGAGAACCCACAACTTTCATCAAACTTTTGGCAAAACACAGGGCAGCAGCAAGCCCCCCAAACTTACGCAACGCCGCTACCATCGCTTGGACTTCGGACCCTGCCCGCCGATCTGTGAGCTCTTGACTTCTTACACAGACGGTGCGCCCGCTCCCAGCCGCCTGCCCTCCTCCACCACCGTGGGCTAAGCACAGCTGGACCCTGGCCAGTATAAAACAGGGTTTCGTCTCACCCCCCGTCCTGCGGAAAAACAAAAATGCAGGGGATTCGTTTCACCCCCTCAGACACGCGGCGTGACACGCGGCAAAAAGGCGTGAGCAAAAAAAACAGCTCCCGCATTGAGATGGCCAGTTCTCCATGCTCCCGTGGCTGAGCTGGCAATCGACACTGCCGCTGTGTTGTCGCACTTCAGGTATTTGGCGATTCCTCCAGTCATCTCATCCACCATGCAGGAGATGCTGTCCCCCACAACCTTTGCTTCAATCACCTCGATCAACTCGGTTTCAGCCCGCCAGATTGATCGGAGCAGTATCCGAAGGCTCCGGAAGTGAAGGAAGTGTCATGGCTCCCGGTTTGACAGGCTCCGCTCTTCCTTCTTCTCATTGTCCACCAGGTAGGAGATCAGCTTCGTCATGGCGTCCACCATGCCACTCCCATCTCCTTGTCCAGAACTCGTGGAAGGATCTGATGCCCCTTTTCCTTCCTGAGCATTGGTGATGCCTTGTGGTCGTCTGCGTCGTTGTAGGTCCAGGCTTCATCCCGGTTGAAGTTGATCTCCAGCCATCTCCGGTCTTCGGTCCGGGTCCGACCTCGATCGTTCCTGAGTCGATCTACCCCGTACTCCTCTCGAAGGCGGAGTTGACTGGCCCATCATCGATTGTAGTTGCTCAAATTGCTGCACAGGTGTCAACTCATACAGTGTCATACAGCTTCTTCCATTCTCTCTCCACCCATCCCATGCCTTGACCCCGCTGTGGATCATCGCTGAAGAGAGCTCGGCCTTCAGGTTGGGTTTCTTGAACGCTTGATTATCAATCTCCTTCTGCAGAGCCTTGACCTGTGTCTCAAATCCAGGGCGCTGATCGCGAAGCTCGTCCCTCAGCTCCTTGTGGTGAACATTTGTTGCTGCATAATTACCTGTGGGTCAATAGCATAAGGTACTCCATGGAATCCCGTGACATAGTCGAAGAGGGTTCCTCCCTTTGGCTCCCCACCTGTCCTTGACCTTGTTGATGTCCAGGTCGAAGTGCCATCCGTAGTTCACCTCCTTGATGTTGACCATCCTGCTCGTCCTCAGGGCCACCATTGGTCAACGCAAGCTGTTCTTCTTCTTGTCGCTCTTCAGGAATCCCAGGAGTGCGCAACTAGCCTTGCTCTTCGGTATCAACCACCTGCCCATCACCAGGTTTTTTTTCGAGGTGAAGGTATCCGTCTTGATCGGCTTGCCAGAAAGCACAATCTCTTTGGAGTCACCACTATTGTTCTCTCCATACAAAACGGTGCCTGGCTCCTGAGCTGCTCCGGGTCATGAAGCTGCTCTGGACTAAGCAGCCTCACTGGCCCCAGCTCCTGAGAACCTCGAGGCCTTTGTCGGCCTTCTTGCTCCTCTGAGCCCGAGCCACCAGCAGCGGCCGCCGGATCTTCTTCATCTTCTCCCGCGAAGCGCCGCCGCCGTCTCTGGAGGCTCATGGCTTCGCTTGCGCAGGGCCGCCCAGCGATCGACCTCCTCAGCTGGGTCTTACACCTCAGACCTTGCGCTCATAACCTGCTGGTTATGACTGCGCCGCACCTGCCTTTTCTCGACGCTCGGCACAAAGCAGCTTCGCAACCGATCAAGTTGGTACACTTCTTTATTCGTGCAGTTTCTTTCCTGCAATAACAACTATACTATTTTGTTGTGGGGGCTGTCAATTGTAAACGCATGATCTTGAAGCTAGAGATGAGTTTGCGATTTGCTTTGTTTTGTCATGTCGGTGCAATGTTTCGTAACGGCAAAAAACCAAGAAGCAAGTTTGCCCGGAATGGTCCAAAGCCACCAGAAGTGGATCCGTTTGTGAACATGCAACATGGCATGAGAGATGTTGCGGCGCTTAAGAGAGCCGGGTCGGAACAATTGAGAATAGAGCGGAATGTGGAGGGCGGGGGCACTTTATCAGGCTTGAGAGTGAGGATAAAAACCCTTCCTTTCGTCTTTCGCAGTCAAAAGTCAACCCCCCGCGAAGTGCGTGAGGCGACATTGGCATTCAATAGGTTTCGATTTTTTTTGTTCCTTTTCTTTGCTTGCTCTGCTTTCCTTTCCTTTCCTTTCCTTTTTTGGTGCCTGCTTCTTCCGTTTTTCTTGCTCTTCTTGCTCGTTCCATTTGTCTTTGGAAATAAACTTTCATTCCAAAAGACGCCCCAGAACATGTGCATCATTTGAGGGGTTTGGTGGCTCAAATCCTTATGCAGATGCAGGTCAAGAGGACCCATTGCATAACTTGAATGTCCTCGCGCAGTAGGCCGTTCTTCCTGTCACTGGGAACAGTCACAGGGGAGAAGGTCCCAGTAACCATCAATGGAGAACCAGTAGAGTTTGACGCGCCTGGTTTTAAAGGCCCCAGCCTCAGTGAGCAAACGTTGCTTCGTTGCTTGTATAATGCGTCGGATGGATCAGTCGCCAACAAACCATACAAACAGATTCTGTTGAATCAGTGTTTCTAGTTTTGTTTTCTTCGTTTTCCTGCACGTGGCCAGAGTGTCAGATCATGTTCTTTCGTACTCAGGTCGGTTTCACGTCATTCACGATACTGGCAATGAACCTGGTAATGTGAAACCTGAGCAGACGGGTGGGCCTAGAAAAGGCTTGATGGTTCAGTTTCAGGGCAAGTTCAAGAAGATCGCCAGCATGGGACAGGAGAACTCCACCAACATTTGGGCTGGTGGTACTCTAGATGGCGAGCTCAACCTTGGCTGGATCATGTCCAATGTAGCGTCAGTGGGTGCGAAGTTCGCAAAGAAGAAGACGGGTGGCCGATTTGTTATCGACCTAGGCACCAAGACCAGCCCCTGCTTCATGGGCTTCCACATTCGTGCTTTGATGTGCTTCAACCGAACACCAGAGGGTGAAGAGCCGCCCAAACTGGGTAGTGACGAAGTGGAAAATATCGCTTGGGCAGGCCCAGGATTGCTGGAGGTGGATACAACAAGTACATACACCTTCGTTTGGAGAGTTGCCTATCTCGACCTTTGCACCTGGGAATTGCTCAAGGTTCCAGCCATCAGCCCCTTGCCACTGGAAAGTGTTCTGGGGGACATCAAGTCAGGCATTGCTTGTATCTACGACTTGGGCCATTGTGGGGGAGATCACTCCAAGTTCCGAGAGAGCTTGATCTTGGAGATTTTCTTTGCTCGAGGCTCCGAAGGAGACGAGTGGCCACAACCTGCCCTACTTCCTCCTGAGATGGATGATTCACCGAAGACTCCATTGGAAGCTGCCTCAGATGCCTCTGAGGAAGCCTCACAGCCCGATCCCGAAGCGGAAGGCTTGGTAGTTGAGGATGAGAATAGTGATAGTGACTCCACACAGGATTCTTTGGAAGATGATGCGTTCGATCAAGATGAGGAGGAAATCAGAGCTCTTAGCAAAAGCCATTCCCAAGCCTTGTTGGAGATCGAAACTTGGCGGCCTCGGAGTATGGATGGACCAGCTGCAAATATCAACGTTGAGATGCCCTTCTACATTGAAGCGATCGATCGTTTCCGACGACGGAAGGCCGCTCATGCTGGCAAAGCATGAACTTCTTTTTTGCAAGCACCTTTCATGTCGGGAAGATGTCCCAAAAACACTGCTAATCATGATGCCACAAGGTCAGATAGCACAAGGTCAGGTGGAAGGAACCAGTTGTCCACACATCAAATGCTGAGAGGTCAGATATTGGTACATTTTTGGTATCCTCTCAGATGCGCAGAAGCCCCTTTGGCATGCCCGAGACTCCTTGGAACTGGCGTCGCTGTGCCGACCGAAGCGTCGGCTGCGCACCTTTCGGCGAGGACCTGGGGCACGGAGGCGGGTTGACCGACGGAGGGTGTGGTTTTGAAAGAGCAGAAGGGCAGCCATGTGAGGTGTTGTCTGGTGCGAAAAAAGTCGGGAGATTTCAAAAAGCTGAAGCAGCTCAAGCCAGACCCTGTGAAGATTTCGCGTTGCTTTCTCCCCAAGCAATGCGTCCAGCCCAATGCGAGGTACACTTGCTGTGCAGTCAAGACGTTGGAACAATTTCGCATGGTGGTGTTAGACCACCTGAAGCAAGAGGACTCCAAGCTAAGGACAGCTTGCAGAGTCAGCCAAAGTGGATGCTGCAGTGGCACAGTGGGAGAGAGAGAGAGAGAGAGAGAGCTCGAGAGAGAGAGAGAGAGTGTCTCTTCTGCGTTTGCGCAAGTCTGGCATAAGAATACCTTGTTTGCTCGACCCAGCTTCTCGTTCCAGGAACGTGCTGCTGAGGGCAGCGGAATCGGGAACTTTGACACCCGAAATGGTGGACAAGCAAACTTCCGGCGTTCCGACTCCCGAAGCATCCAGCAGTCAAATGAGCCCGGCCAGACTGGCGCGCAAAGCGTCTTGGTGGAATGCAGGGTGGGTTTGGGGGTTTTGGGGGCGCACAGCCTTTCGGGACGCGCGGTGGAGGGTCATGGTATGTAGTGGAGCAGGAGGCTGCAGAAACAAAACCGACGTTTTTGTCCTTCTCAGCATGGTATAGCAGAGTGTGTGTTGGTGTAGCGTCGTGGTGACCATGGTCGTGACTTTCATGTCCTAAGTGTCACATTTCCTGTATGTTGTCAGGATACTTGTTTCAAAGGGGGCTCCCGCATGCTCTACAGAACTGTCGTTCCATACAATGCCCAGAGATTTCAATCTGAAGGGTTGGGCCATACCCATTCTTGACGGTTGTATGGCTGACACCTCATACGAAGCTATTCGTCAAATACAATCCTTCTCCCTGCTTCCAGGTTCGAAAAGGCGCCATGGGTCTACGACGGCGTCGCTGGCCGTCCATCGCCCCACGCTTCTTCATGGCGTCTGACAGTGTGATTTGCGCTTTGGCCTTCGCACACGCGCGGCAGGGCCGCGGGAAGATTGTCCAAGAGGTGCCTGGCCGCGGAGTTTGTTCCAGAACCAGTGAACTAGGACATGGTATGTCGTTTTTTTCTCAGCAGTTGGCGATGTATGAGATTTGCGTTCTGCCTGAGGCCCTGGTGGGTGCCGTTCACTTTGAAGGAAGGCTTTGCGAGGAGCTCTTGCGACTCTCCTCCGATGGAATCCTCAGATGCTTCACGCCCTACGACTGTGAAAAGCCCCGGGTGAGTGTGCATGTGTCGGAGATTCAGCAGGTCGATTCGGTGCCAGGTCTTTTTCTGGGACGCTTCCTGCTGTGGCAGGCGCGATGGTGTTCACATGTCAAGGATGACTTTTCAGGGCTTTACAGCCAGGCTGACATACACAAAAGATCATAACAGTGGTTGGTAAGAGAGCGACTGAATGTTTCGCCGGCTGCTCAAGTCGATGCCCGCGCCGTTTTCTCTAGGGTCTGTGCTCGATTTTGTCAAGCTAGGAGTTCAGAGCAACTGGTGGGGTTTGGCCTGCCCTGCACATTGCGGGCCTCCTTCTCTCACGAGCCTCGTCCTGGCTTTTGCTTCGGGCCTTGGCTTCGGGCTCTTTCTTGGCATCGGCCTTGTCCTCCTGGTGGCCTTTCGATTTGGCCTTCTCCATCTCCTTCTGAGCTCAGGCACGAGCTCTCCACCTGCCAGGCCAGCTCCTGGTACTCCCTCTGGGTCCGACCGGATCCGAGCCTACTTATATGAGCGATAGCACTGTTGACCTCCTCAAGCTTCAGGTCCAACAGCTGCTGATACGTGTTGATATCTTGGAGAAGAAGGTGATTGAACTTGAGAAGGGTGGCAATCACGGCACCTTCGAGGATTTTGAGTTGGTCAACTCTGCCTGCCAAGGCCCTGGATCGTCAAGGACCTCATCCAACTCGTCGGCCTACAACGCCCTGGCTTTGGAAGTGCCTGAGTTGCCTTCTGAGGCTCTTCGCCTTTGCGGCAACTTGCGGGGGGGCAAACTATCCTTCAAGCAACGCGCTGAGCGCGCCTGGTCTGCGGGAGTGTGGGCCAGATTTGTTCTTGAGGGCAGGATCTCCAAACCTCGCCCCTCATCTCCGTGCGACGTGGCAAACACAACGTACGTGGTGGTTCGTGCCAAGGGCATCACAGAGCCTGTCCGTGTTGAGAAGGCAGCGGACTACAGGGCATTGTTGGGGGATTTCACGGAGGCTGGCAGCTTGTCCCACGGATTTGCATCCAAGGCTGAAGCAAAGGTGTACTGCCTTGGGCTCAACATCCCATACCCTGAGAAGGTATACCAATGGAGCTAAGTGCAGTAGTTCCTTTGGTGGAGGAGAATGTGGAGTTGTTCAGAGTCTTTTGGCCACCGGACCCCAACATGGTTCAGTCACGGCCAGGTTTGTGCATGATAGCCATGGTGAGACAGGCAGCAGGAGGAGGGGTGCTAGTTGCAATGCCTACAGCCCTGGTCCCTGCTGGTTCTTTGCCGTTGGATCCCCGAGAAGGGGATATTGTGGGACCTCACGTACAGCTAGAAGTTCCTGGAGTTCGAATGTCAGATGCAGGTTTGGACCACATTGGAGTGGACATCGCGCTTCATGTGGTAGATCTTGGACAAGAAGCCTTGCAGGCCATCACTCCCTTGTCCTGGGTTCCGGAGTCCGAAGACCAAGGCCTGATTGGGTTTGGAGAGGACCTCGACATCATTCCGGACCCTCATGCATTGGTAGATGCTATCAGGCTTTGGATCGCAGATCAAGCAGGGCAGAGAGTGGCCTATTACTCCGCGGAAGAAGGGGCAGAGTTCGTGGAGGAGCCTGTTCAGGCGGTACCTCTCCCATCTCGAGAGGAGCTGACTGCCAGAGGGATCAGTCCAACCAGAAGTGCAGCTACAGGCCGGCCAAAGGACCCGCCGAAGGATCCTCCAAAGAAACGGGTGACGACTGCTGTTCTCTCGGAGCAACTCTCCGGGCTAATGGACATTATCCCCTCTATGGTGGATCAAATCTCCGAGCTTCAAAAAGGTCAGGTAGCCCTTCAAGAGTCCTTGGAGCAGCAGAAGGTGACACCTCCCCCACGGGCCAGTCAGCTGCCGGTGTCTGCCGCAGTTCAAGGTGTGTCAGGTTTTGCAAAGATGATGGGGCAGCCTCCGAAGACCCGGCCCCTTCCTCATCTTGGGACGGGTCAAGCTACGCTTACTTCTGGGCTCGATGGAAACGTGCCACCTCAGGCTTTTGCGGAAGAGTCCAGTCCAGCAGCTCATGCGGATCCCTTTGCAAAGGCTATGTTGGAGCAGAGCAAAGCCTTGATGACTTTGGTTGCGCATATGCAACAGGGCGGAGATCCACTTCTCGACGGGCAGCCATCATCATCGAGCGGCTCATTAGGCACCAGAGGATCGGTTGGCAGAGAAAAGCTGCAAAGAGAGTTAGCTCAGAAATCAGGGAATTTCTATCTTGCTGTCCTGCAAAATGCTGCAAAGAGATTGAAGCCGGCCAGCCCAAAGCCCAGCACGATCGAGGAGATTGCAGCAACAGATTTTTCCATGATTCACTACCTAGAACGCTTTGGCGGCTACGGGCAATACAAAGAACTGGGGTTGATCCAGTATGCTCTTGCGCACATTTGCGATGCGCTTGTCCATTCGGACCTGAATGGAGCTCGGGACTATCTTGCCCTGTTGATGGTAGGAGTGGACCAGGCAAATCTGGACGGCAATCGATGGGAACTTGCCTACAGGATGATGTTGTTGGAGGAACCGCCCTCTCAGCTATGGGGGTACAGGAGCCAGAGTTTCGATCCGCGGTCCAAGAGCTTCTCGGCGTTGGCACCTCAACAATGGACCACTGTTGCCTTGGCTTACTCCAAAGAAATGGACTATATTCAGACGAAGAGGCAGGAAGTGACCCATCCAAAGGCTGGAAATCAGGGCAACCAGGCTTCAGGGAATCCTCCCATCAAGAAGAAAGGCAGGTTCCCCAAGGCAAAGTCTGCCTCAAACCAGGACCATGCTGCCTCCTAGCCCACCAATGCCCTCCTGGTACCTCCCCCAGTGATCTCTTGCCGAGTTCTTCTACCTCAGAGCAGTCCTCTGCTTACAACGGTCGGAGACACTCGGGGAGGGGAAAGGAGGATGACAGGGCTGCTTCAAAGGAGGTTCAGGTGGTCGCGACATCTATGAAAGAGCGGGAGAGCTCTTGGAGAGATTATGATGGTATGCCTTTTGAAGTACAGGGCCGCATGCCAAGGGAGGATGAAATTGAAGAAGACGGCGCTCACCCCCCGGATCCTGCTGCATTGGAGCTTGGCAGAAAGTCACGTTGTGTGAAGGTGGGTGAGGGCAAAGACAAATTAGATGCAAGTGGTCAAGGGCAGGAGAATATCCTGGCGACGATGACACCAGTCCCATTTCAAAGCTGGATACATCAGTTCCTTCGCCAGGTCCTGTCCTCCAAGACTAAGTTTTCTTATTTCATGATGAGGACACTTTCAGCCAGCCGTGACGGTCGTACTGACAGCGTCACTACCGCCTTGTTTCCCATTCCCATGCCCTTTGTGGATATAGTATGGGATGGCCCGGATTTGAGCAGTCAAAGGAAGCGGCGCTGCAGGGCATTCAAGAAGTTGATGCACATGATTGTGATGACCCTGACTTATGAGCACTTCCGGAATCCTATGTCCATTTTGCAGCTCATCCGGAGACGCCCCTCTGCCAAGCATCGAGCAGTCTATGCTCGTATTGGAGCGTTTCTCAAGGCGTGCGGCCCTCCGGTGACAGTGTCTCTAGCCGGATGTGGACGAAAAAGTTTTCAATTAGATGCAAGGATGAGGGAGCTCTCGAATGCTTTGGATTCTCTGGGCTTGCAACCGACCTCCCTCTATCATCACTCTGATGCAGGACACCATGTTCCAGAAGATAACACGGTCTGTGAGGAGTTGAGGCCGTATCGGCCCCTTGATGCAGCAAGGATTAGACTCACAGGAAGTGGCAACTGGAGATGTGATGAGCTGTTGTCAGACCTTCTATACATGCCATTCATTGAGCCTGAGGTCAATCGCTTTCATGTACGCCCGCCAGCGGGGAGTTTCCCAGATGTTCGAGAGGGAGATTATGAGCAGATCTTCCAACTATGTCGTCTGTGGGATGTTAACAACCTGCTCTACCTGATCCCCTCCTCGATGGGACCTTCGCCTGAAGAGCTGTTTCTTCACACACGGGTTTTTGGCAATTACAAGAACCACACCACCGACAGGCAGATAGGCGACCGTCGTGGAAGGAATTATGTCGAAGGCAGAATCAGTGGAGGGCCTTCGCATGAGATCCCAAATGCCACCACACTGCTTCAGCTGGAGGTCAAGAGGTTCTCAGAAGTCCTTGTGGGCTCCATTGCAGACAGAAGGGACTTTTACCATCAATTTGCCACTACCTATGAGCGTACTGCCACAAACACGGTCTATCCTCCCTTCAAGCTCGTGGACTTCAAAGGGACGAGGGCCTATGAGAGGTTTGTGGAGGATTTCAGTGGAAAGAGAGGCCGAAGTGGCAGGGAAGAAGCTGGAGACTTTTTGGGCATGCCAAAGCCCCTTCTGGTTGATTGTGATGAATCCACCTCGGTTTTCGCTGCTTTTGGGGCCCTCTTCCAGGGTGACCATCTGGGAGTCGAAATAGCATGCTGTGCCCATTCTACCTTGCTGGAAGAGACTGGCTGCCATCCTTGGTGGAATCGTCTCTGCAACAATCAGACGATCCTACACAATAAGCCAGTCTCGGGCCTGGTCATTGACGACTTCTTCTCGCTGTTTGCAGAGCCCATACAGCAAGCTTCTGGAAAGACCTACCTCACTGATAGCGCCTCCAGCAGGACGCTGATCCAAGCTAAGGATGCGTATGCCACCAGTGGCATCCTTGGTTCAGATGACAAAGAAGTGTCCAACAGCCTCCACTTCAAGATCATTGGAGCAGAAGTGAACTCCTCGGTTGATGTGGTCAAGAAAGGACTTGTATCTCTGGGTGCCCCTCCTGCAAAACGGTTTGGCCTGATGATGCTCAGCGCAAATGTGGCTAACCTTCCCTACACCTCAGATGGAGCTCACGCATCTTTGATGGGCTCATGGATCTCAGCTCTCCTGTACCGGAGACCTATGATGGCT
This sequence comes from Durusdinium trenchii, assembly GCA_963970005.1. Taxonomy (NCBI): domain Eukaryota; class Dinophyceae; order Suessiales; family Symbiodiniaceae; genus Durusdinium; species Durusdinium trenchii. The sequence continues at coordinate 77,490 of CAXAMN010011558.1, forward strand.
CACATCAACCATCTCTTCCATGTCATCGAAGCAGCCGAACTATCACCGCGAGACCCCAAGCTGAGACCCCTGCCCCGTCGGGCAGCAGAGGAGCTACTGGTCCTGGCATGTCTAGGGCCCTTGGCAGCTTCCAACATTGCAGCTCCCTTCTCACAGACAGTCTATGCTTCTGATGCCTCTACGAGAAAGGGGGGCTTGGTGACCACTGAGGTGAGTGAGGCCTTGTCACGGACTTTGTGGAGGACTGCATCAAGGAGAGCAAAGAACCCACGGCTACAAAGCCGAACTGCCGCCTTACATCGAATCCACGATGAATCTTTTGAGGAGGTAGACCACGATGAGGAGCGGCTGTGGCAGAATGAGGAGATTGACAGGCCAGTCGGCCTATGTTTCGATTTTATCGAACTTTGTGGAGGCGCTGGTGTTGTGACAAAGGAGGCTTGCCGCCTTGGTTTGACATGTGGCCCGGTCTTTGATCTGAGCTATTCGAGGAGGTATGACATTACTGACAGAAAGGTTTTCTCCTGGGTCGCTTTTATGTGTGAAGAAGGCAGGCTCTTGTCATTCCTGGCTGCCCCGCCTTGCACTACATTCAGCCCTGCGGCTCATCCGTGTCTTCGCACCTATCGGCAGCCCCTGGGCATTGATCCAAAGCATCCACGGGTCGTTCATGGGAACAAGATGGCCTTTTCTTGCATGGGCCTGCTGCTGGTGGGAAAGCGCACCAAGACCCCTGGGATGATGGAGACCCCAAGGCGATCCAAGTTAAGGTGGACACCGCAGTGGAAGAGGCTTAGAGTTCTAGGAGCTGATGAAGTTCACCTCGCATCCTGTGAGTATGGGTCTCCTCATCAAAAGGAGTTTGCACTCCTCACAGTCAGCATGCGAGCCCAGTCTCTGGCAAGGAAATGCTCCAAGAACCATACACACATCAGGATTGAGGGAAAGTTCACGAAGCCCAGTGCTACTTATTGTGCTGGCCTGGCTACTGCATTAGCCCAGACTTTTGCGAGGCATGTGCACTGGCGAAAGGAGGCGGAGGAGGCATCAGAGAGAAACCAAGGGCTGGAGGATGTGATGACGAATGAGGTTCTTCTTTCTTGCGACTGGGAGGTTTATGCAAGTTGGGGATGGAAAGGCTCCTCACACATCAACATCCTGGAGACAGCAGCTGCTCTGAGAGCCTATGAGGCAGAAGCATTGAAGGGGGGCGACCTTCGCTTTGTCAGCATGATTGACTCCCATGTTGCTCTCTGTGCACTCACAAGAGGGAGAAGTGCCTCTGGAGCCCTTCGACATCTCCTGAAAAGAGCCAGCTCCATTTCGCTGGCCTATGGTCTGTATCAAGCAGGGAGGTTCGCACCTACGAGAATGAACCCTGCTGATCACCCAACTAGGGATACGGAGATTCCTGTTGCTTTGAAGCCTAGCTTCCTAGAGCTTGACGAAGAGAAGTGGAGATGGCTGGCCTCACTCTCTAGTATGCGGAGGTGGACCTCGAATTGGCTGCGATTGAGCCTCATGCTCTGTCCCTCCTGGATTTCCTTCTTTACCGACCGCTCCTGCTTCAGGCGGTATGGCCCTCTCTTGGACTTTGAGCCACCCGTTGCTTTGGACTTTGATGCCACTCTTGGATTTCCGGGAGAAGGCCCTACCAGTTGTTCTTTACTTGGACTTCTTTTGCTCCTAGCTAGCACAGACCTAGGTCGGGCGACGGGCGCGCGCCATGGAGATGAGCACCGGAAGAAGCTACGAGAAGGCCTGGAGCTGCCTGATGGTCGGCGGGTTACCGAGCTGACCTCTTCGGTTCGCAGTGGCCTAGCAGCTGCATTGAATGCGTGGCTGAGGAATGAAGGACTTTGTTTTGATGAAATTTTCCTCAGCAACCCTCCGGACTTAGACAGGGCTAACCAGGTGCTCACGAAGTACGGGCGGCACCTTTTCTCATCAGGGAAGCCATACTACCACCTCTCGGAAACGATCAATTTGATCAGTGCTAAGCGCCCAATTCTGCGGAGGTCTTTGCAGCAGGCATGGGATCTCTGTGCCATGTGGACATCCTTCGAGCCGGTTGAGCACCACAGGGCCATGCCGGTCCAAGTGCTCCTGGCAGTTTTGGCAACATGCCTGGTATGGGGATGGACAAGAGAAGCAGCAATCTTCGCAATGTGTTGGGGAATGCTGCTTAGAAGTGGAGAGCTGCTTAACGCAAAGCGGAAGGACGTTATTTTCCCTCATGACGTCCGTTGGTCAATCGACCATGTGCTTTTGAAGATCCTTGAACCCAAGACGAGGTTCAGGGCTGCTCGCCACCAATCAAGTAAATTGGAGCCTCCCGACCTCATTGCAGTGGCATGGATTGGGATCGGAAGGCTCAAGCCTCACGAGCACATCTGGCCTTGTTCGCCCTCAACCCTGAGGCACCGACTTGACAAAGTTTTGGCCAAGCTCGGCCTACCGACTAAGATGGTGAACAAGCAGAAGCCACTGACACTGGCATCTTTTCGGCCAGGGGGTGCCACCTACCTCATTGGCATCACGGAGTCGGCTGAAATGGTCCGACGCCGCGGGCGTTGGATATCACTGAAGGTGATGGACATATACCTCCAGGAGGTCGCTGCATCGACCTTCATGACAGACATTGCACCCGAAGTCCGTGCTCGAATCCTAACAGCCATGGAGGTGTTCCCACAAGTCCTGGCCGACAGTGTCAGGTTCTCAGAAGCCAGATTCCCAGAGACGGCGTGGAATTTGTTGTTCAAGAAGCAGGCCACCGAGGTCTTCACGACTGGGCAGAAGGGGCAAATGGGTTGAAAGACCAGGCCAAAATGGCCACTACAGCACACAGCACCTCACAAGCTGGCTGAAAAGAGTGACAGAGCTTTCTTGGTTGGTAAGAGAGCGACTGAATGTTTCGCCGGCTGCTCAAGTCGACCCACCACCGCCACAAGCTGGCTGAAAAGAGTGACAGAGCTTTCTTATATAAAAGTAAGATTGGATACTTTTGTTTCATCACTCCTTCAGTCAGACTTTTTATCTCACCAGCCCACTAACACAAGCCGCACCCCGCTGTGGCACAGACCGGCCTCCAAAAGCTTTGCGTACTTCTTCCATCACACCTGAGATTCCGTCCCCAAAGCCAGGTGCACACGGTGCTGCGAGTCTTTGTGTTCTGCTGCGCGGATGGCGCGGATCGGGAGTTGTGGATCTCCAATCTGCAGCAAGTGATGTCCCAGTTTCATGACTCCAGCCAGCTCCTGACTCCCGCGGAGACGAAGCAGCAGATCGACTCCCCCCGGGAGCCCATGACCCCAAAGACGCCGGCCACATGGAAGTCCTCCAGGCGGAGAGGAATGAGGAAGGAGGAATGTAGACTCTTGATCAATAGCAAAATAGAAGATATGAAGAGGTTTTACGAACCCCCAAACTGGGTGGATATATAATCCAGAGCCGACATTCGATGAGTCGATGGCCACCATGAACACTTCACGTTTTCAGGAAAAACAGAGATCCACCTCCGTCGTGGTGTTTTCCGTGGATCGTAGAATGGCCCGGGTGTGGTCCTCTCTGCCAGCCACATCCCGCCTCCGATTCTTGTGGGAGAGCATTTCCAAAAATGACTGTGGTGCAGAAAGGCCAGAAAGGCCCTAGTAGAAAGGCCAGGTCAACTTAGAGGTAGAAGTCATTCAGGCCCTAGGCTTCCATTCAAGACGTCTGCTTGACTTTCCTCCAGTTGACCGGAAGGTAGTAGAAAGGCCAGGTCAACTGGATGGAACAATTCCTTCACATCGCCTTTGCCAGTTTGGCGCCACCAGGTCGACACCTGCAGACGTCTTTGGGTCCATTGCTAAGAAGGCCGCGGTCAAAGTGGCCGGTGGAGCGTCTAAGGGGATGGCATTCTGGCTGCACACTGCAGGGCCTCGGGTGATGTTTTCCTTTCCCTTCCCTTGGACCTGTGCTAGGTCCCCAGAGGGAGGATTTTTCGATGCGGGCCTTTGAAGAGGTTATCACTTCATTTCCCCTCGCCCATTTCCGTGATGGGTGTCACCATCCCAATTCTTTTCCGCCCTCCCTCACCCATGCCACTTGCGCCATCGCCAGTCGATCCAAGGCCTCCTTGCGCGCCATCGCCAGTGGCCAAAGGGTGCCATCCAAGGAGGCCATTCTCTTGATGGACTCTACTCGCGCACGCCGCTGGGGACATCGAAGACGCTTGGTGCTGAACGACCGGATTCTCACCAGTGCACCGAAGCAGGCCCGACATGATGTCTCACGTTTTCCAGACAGGTGACCCCCCCCCACATTGACAAGGCACCGGGCAGAGACATGTCGTCATGTATGTCCTGCATTCTTTTTTGCATCCACGTGTCGCAGCAGACATGTGTCGCAGGCCTTTGAGTCGGACATTGCTCAAGTTCTTCTCGAAACAGCTCTTTCCCTGGGTGATGTGCCAGCAGCTGGAGATGTAGCTTCGTTCCTTGATGCCACTTGCTTGCTGAAGGTGCCTCGGACAGAGGAAGCTGGTAGTGTCTCTCTCTCTCTCTCTCTTTCTTCCTCCCTCCCTATCTTGCTAAGGGTGCTGTAATGCACCCTGTGACAGATCCAAATGCACCACGTGCCGTGCCAGACTTCCACAGCTGGGTTTTGCAGCATGCTGCATGCTTTTTTCCTCTTCATTTTCACTTCCACAGCAGATGCTGCTGTCTACCTGCAGGCTATTCAATTTGCCTCATGGAGTGAAGCTGAGCAATTGGCCTTTTGGGTCCTTTGCCTCAGTTGTTGGCGCACAAACACAGCTGGCGCTCCTTCAACCCCGTCAGAGAGTGGGTAGCCGCTGAGGTCAATATATATCATTGTCTTCTCTTGCATGGATTTCTGATTTTTGGTGCTCCGCAGACAAAATCTGAGATGAGCAACTTTCGCAATCGAGTCAGCTATTTGATTGGGTCAAGGCCGCTGACCAGGGGATGGGTGGTTTGACCAGGGGGTCTGCCGTTGCATTAACGGCGGTTGTCCTGGTTCTGGGCCAAGGCTTGGTAGAACCCCTTGCCAGACTGGAAGATGATCTCTGCCACAAAATGGTGCTCCCTCAAGATAGCAAAGCATCCACCAGGTGGAAGAACATCATCTTGTAGACGGAGAAAAGCTTTGAAGGACCCTTTGAAGGACCCTTTGGACTCCCCAACCTGCGACTGGATCGCATCATTGAACGGTCGCCGCGAAACACTCGGACAGGGAGCACACAGGCTGTCTAGAGCCTAGACCCTAGACCAGAACCCCAACAGCCCGCAGTTCGCGCCCCGCGAAGACCTCCAAATTCTCCAAACCACAAAACCCCCAAACCCATCCCGCCGCCGCTCCAAAACGCCACAGCTCCTGGCGCTTTCAGGCCGATGAGCCTGCGAGAGATCGAGACCGTGATTTTGCACGTGCCTCGCAGTGACCCGCAGGCGGCGCGCCAGGCGCGCGCACGCGCCAGGCAGTTGATGGGAGTCTTTGGACTCTGTTGGGGAAAGCTGCCCCATGCGTCGAGACCCGTGCCTCGCGTGAACGGTGACGATGGACCAGACTCTCCAGTGAGCCGTTTGGATGAAGCGGTGGGGCAAAGTGATACGTTGGGACCTCTTTGCTTACCAAAGATGCAGCTCCCGAAAGTTCCGTGGGCGAGTGGAAAGGTCCAAGCTTGCCTGTACCTGGGCATCTCCCCAGAAAGTTGGATCTTGCCGAAGCAAGACTTGAGAGTGGTCTTGACCTTGAACCGTGGCACGCTGAGCTGCCTCTCTGCGATTCCAGTGTTGACTCCAGAGAACTTGGAGCAAGAACTCGATTGCATGGCACATCAATTTGTGAGTACTTTCGTGGAGGTGCAGCTTCGTGACACGGTTCCTGAGAGGGCCACTTTGCCCATGATGTGCCAAGGGATTCTGCAGGAGTTCCGAGACAATGAGCGCGACTTGTTGGCTTTCATTTGGAACTTCATGTCCAAGGAGGCAGCGCAGCTGCCGGAGCGCAAAGTCCGGGTGAAGTTCAAGAAGTTCCCACAGGCAAGGCGGTCACATGTTTAGGGTCTATCAGAGTCTATCAGGATAGGCCTAGCGGCCTAGCCCCCCCCCCCACCGAACCTTCATTTTCACCGGTTTCAGCTCGTTCGGATTTGCGCTGGTTTCCGCTCGGGACCTCGCAGGATGCGCGCCCCCGCGCGCAGTTCTTCAAGGCCATCTTGACGCCGAAGACGATGTCGTCGTCCACGAGCTTTGAAGCCTTGGGGAGTGCCGCCAAGGCGGGGAACCGAATGGTGGCCGGTTCCCTGTTCCGGTAGCCGGGAGGGTGGAATGTTGAAAAACGCGCCAATACATGGGGTGACGGCTTTTGCGCGCCTTCGAGGCAGCACACACGAAGATTTTGACCAAAGCCAGGGGCCCAGGAAATGGCCTGTCATGCGCACTGTCCAACCGTCGACAGGTGTCCAAGATTGGAACACGGCACCCCGTGAGAAACCACTGACCATGCAGCTAAGGGTCCATCATTTTATGGTGTCACAGAGCCGGAGGTAGAACATGAATTCGATGGTCTCGAGGACTGGAGTGTTTCTGCCAGACATTGGGCTCTGTTGGGCTTTTCCTGATCGTCTTTGCACTTGAAGTATCCTTGGCAGTTTGTTTGTCAGGACAGTGGTCTCATATCCTTGTAAAGGGGGCATCCCTGCCTTTTTGCTTTCGTTTTGGCAGCCAGCAGGGCTGACCGTCTGACCGTGCAAGCACGAAACGGTGCGTGGGGCCATGACGGAAAAGAGTCCGCTGAAGCGATTGTCCAGAAACATGTCCAAATGGGTTTGTATCTTGATAGGGAGGCCACAGCCTGTGGCCCCCTGGCTGCAATGTTTTTTGGGGGCCCCCCTGTTCAAACACCTGCACCACCCAATCCTTGGTCCTTGTCCCGCTTTCGCCACGTGACCCACAGTGGTGACCCACAGTGGTGACCCACAGTGGTGACCTAGAGTCGACTTTCCCGGTCGCCGCCGTTTTCCCACCAGGTTCTTGCATGAGCCTGGTAGCTTTGAGCCAGAAGGCCTCCAGTGATGTGAGAGCCGGTCGCTGGCGTTTGGCCTTCCGTCGGCTTTTCGCTGACCTGAAGCATCATGGCTTGCAGCTGGATGAGCCGGCTGCGACCTTGGGCATCAAGTCCTGCTCTGCGAGCAACAGCTGGGCCGGACCCTCAAGCGCTGCATGGGGATGACCAGTGTTCTACTGGGGTCGGGTCAGATGTTACACCCATGGCCTGGAGTCTTAGGATTTCTGCTTTGTCCGAGACCACCGGACGTCCTTAAATCATAGGCACCAGTCAATGAGTCGAACTGGAGTCGCTTGTGGAGAACCGTTCGCCACTTGGAAATGGGGGCGAACAGCGAAGGAGAGTAGCAACTCAACACTGGTAGGAATCCTGCAGCCCGTGACCTCATTCAGCCGCAGGTCTTTGCCTTGAGGGTGCTGGATTTGGCACGAGATGCTGGTGCATTTGATGCCGTCTTGTGTAGTGCTGCACTGGATTCTTGTGGAACCTCAGCTGCTTTGACCGACTCTTTTTTATACTTTTTCGGTTTCTTCGCTCTTTCGATCAGAGGGTCCGAAAAAGGTGCTCGTTCCCATTTTCCTGCTCGTCTCCGCATCCGTCCAGCATTTTACCCGCTTCAGAAGCCGGAACGCTCTGGAGTGAAGCGAAGGAAAGGGCTTGGCTTGGCGGGATGTGCTCAATGTCTTCAGCTACATCCCTCAGTGTGGTCTTCAGCGAAATGCTTCTTGACTTCAAGATGGAGACATCAAGGCATCCCTCTGAGTCGTGGGTCGGCGTGGGGATCGATGCGGCACAAGAGGGCACAAGCAACAGGCTCCAGATCTACAGTATAACAACTGAATCCATGCCTAGAAAATTGTATGCCATTGTCCAATCCAAGAAAGCACGACGCGCCATTATATCCGATCTTGAGGTGATCATGGCCAATGCAGCGGTCTCATGCTTTCAACGCACGCGCTTTTGGCGGCTTGCGGCGGCATTCCTTCAGGAGGCATGCCACAGCAACATAGTTCGTTGAATAAATCGGCAGCATAGCAGCTCCAGAGAGGTGCGGTGTTCTGAATCTGGACATATCTGGACCTTCTTGATATTCCTTTCGAAGTGGTCTGCCAAAGACGTGACTAGACGTATGTCCAGGTTCCACTATTGTATTCACGCATGCCGTTTCTTTGATCAGATTTCTTCCAAGAGACTGCGACTACTTGACACCACTTTCGACGCCGCCACTGGGGCACTTGGAGCTCATTCTTGGAAGGAGGCGTGGTTCCTGAGTGGCTAGGTGGAGTTAAGGAAAGCTTATCCACTCACTTAGGGACTAAACACCACCCCTTAGTGACTGCTTTTTGTAAAACTTACTGCAAAAACCATGGAAACACCGGGTTCGACTCTGAGATTTGGTCGCGCCCTCCTGCCATCCTTGGTCTAGAACTCGGAACCTCGTTAGGTGCGTCCGCGCAGCGAGAGCGCCAGGCAGTGTTTTGGCTTTGGAAGGCCAGGGGGTGTGGCCTCTCTGGCCAGGAACCTCAGCATGTTTCGTTGCGTGTGGATGCCAAGTTTGCCCAAACTCGTTTCTTCCCTCCTAGGCAGCATGATGAGGATCAACATGGCACTTGGAGCCGCGGCAGCTTCCAGTTGGAGAAGCGGAGGGTCCCTCTTGGAGGGTTCCGAGATCAAGGACACGAGCAACGTACCAACCGCAAAAATAGCAAAACATAGGTGTAGATATTATCAAAAAAGAAGGTTGCATGAGTATCATGCAAAATAGAACTCAAACAATATATTATCAATATATATATATATATCAAAGAGATCACACGAATCAAACACAAGCCGAACATGCTGGATCACCCCGTTGGACGGTCGTTCCTTCAAAACACCATCCAATCACATGATGCCACGCTGGTTCCATGTCAGTGGGGCGCATGACCTCCCTCCCTGGCTTACTCCTTGGGGAGGCGGATGTCTACGGATGGACGTCTGTGATCTCCGGCTTCACGAGGGCGAGCCGCTGGGAAAGTGCCAGTTCTTTGGCTTCTCAGTTGGCTCGGAGGAGGCTTCAGGCCCATCTCATCACCCAGAATGCGCTGCTGGGAGGTCGAAGTGAAGGTGGACCCAGTGGACCCGGTTCTGCCGCTGGAGCGGGACGTGCGGGACGTGCGGTACCGGCGTCTTCTCGCCCTTGGGACCGGGCCTTGCAGCAGGTCAGCATCGGATTTGATGCTGCTCGGCTGAGTTTTGTTTGTTTTTTTTGGGGGTTGTTTGGGCTCACCGACCGGAGGTGGTTTTTTTGGGCGGAGGGAAGGCCTAAAAAGAGGGGCCCATTTGGTTGGAAGGGGTCCGGATTTGGCGCAATCCGCCAAAGATGGTTTATGTTGAGTCTCATGTGAACATCTTGCAATTTGTGTCATCTACTCTGCAGCTGAATTGTTCACGATGTGACTTGTGTTGAAGATGGTGATTTGGCCTTGAAGGTTGTGACCGGCTGTTCCTTGGTTTCTGCCGCAACTCTTGCCAAGCAATGGGCATCTGCTGTGGGGTTTCTGCATGCAACGCGTGAGCGCGGTGTTCTTCTTGATGGCATTGCGTGGAGCGCAGGTGTTTCAGCCTTGGCATTTGGCTCTTTTTGGGAATCATCTTTGTTGCAAGCCGCCGCCACCATTTCAGCTTGGAAGGGTTTGTCTGGTGCGATTACCAGCACACTGCTGGGCTCTTGCACTTTATGGGAGGTGTGCTGATGGGCATGCTGACCAATGCTTTTCCCCTCGATAAAGACTTCGAATACGCGACCAGTTTTGAAGAGGAAGGATAGCAGTTGCCTTCTCGTTGACATGGCATGCAATTCTTGCCCCCATCAGGTTGCCATCAATGTGTTAGCCTCGACTCAACATGCGAATTTGGAGCCTGATGCCAGCTCGGATGGTGCGGCGGCATTCTTGAGAAGTATCTCGAAAGGTAGCTGGCAACATTCCTTGGCTTTCGCTGAGCGCGACCACGAAGCATTGAAACAAGCTTCTGTCGCTGAAAGCATGGTTCAGTGCCTGCTGCAGGCTGGCTCCTTTGAGGCCTTGCTGCAACACTTGTGGAAAACTCGCCAAACACTTTGCGAGCTTCTTGTGAAGCGCTCACATGAAAAGGGATGTGTGTTGTGATTCTTCTGAGCCATTTCAGCTTCCAGAGGCACTGGGGGGGGGGGCAGGGCGGACAATCAATTGTGAACTCGCCCACCAGTTGCATTTCTGGCCCACAGTTTAAGATTAGGTAGGGAAAACGTTAGACTCCACTTGCCTACGCATTGCCTGGAACTTACTTGTGCACATCAAGATTTGATATATTTGATCCTCCCACGTTCTTTTTCACTCTTATGAATCAAACGCTTGTTGGACGAGGTGAGGTCCAATCAGAAGAGATGGAGAATACTCCAGAACAATGGTGCGCAATTCGGAATCTCTCCACAACAATTTTATTCCTGTTGCATTTTCGTTTGCACGCAGGTACAAGAATTTGCCTATCCTGACGAGAATTGCAGCCCGCCGTCAGCACTTACAAAACGAATCTGGCTGAAACGTTGTTCGGATTTGCTGTTCCTCATGCACGTTCCAAAACCTGTTCTGAGCGGTTTGGGACCTTGCTTTGCCAATTCATCCTCCAAATCCTTTGAAGATCAACCATCAACTATCCACCTTTTGCTTCTGTGCGGATGCCCCCGCATCCGAAATCCAACACCGGGTGGGACCTCGTTCGAGGGGTCCCGGACGCTTTGGCCATCCGCTTGAGCGCCTATCCGCTCACGCGTAAACCGCGCGCCCTCCAGCTGACGGCCTTCTTCGTGACCACGGTCTTTGTGCAGCTGGGCTTCTTGGATCCGATGCTGATCGCCTTGAATTGGCCCATGGTCATCAACAAGCTGCAGGTGCGTTGAACGGTTGAACGCGCGTTGCTCGCGTGACGTGACTAGTGACGTTTGGACGAGTGAAAGTGTTCGGATTGAAACCTCTTTGTTTGTCTTGAACCAGATGAAGCCAAGTGATTGCTTTTGGGTAGGACAATGGCTGATAAATTCAATCTTCATTGTTTTCAAAGCTGGACACAAATCCATCCGCTCAGGTCTGGAGACTCTTGACGCCGGTCTCCTTCTTCGGAACCTTTAGCTTCCAGTTCTTGTTCCAGATGTGCGCCTTGTGATGCCTTGAACTTCAGGGTCTTATTAAAATAGCAGACCTCCCAGTTCGACCCCTTTGGAAGAAGGGAAATAGACCAGTCTACCCATTGGTTGGGAGGTTTCCCTTTTTAAAATACACACCCAGCTGTTCCAGCGTTTACCTTTCTTACTCGCGTTCTCCCCCAATTCCACGAAGCCCGCTGACTCACAGCGCCCGCCTGAGTGCCCGCGGCCGTCGCGGTCGGGGTCCAGTGCTTTGGAGAAGATCGAAGGTATTTTTTTTCCTCATTCTCTTCCAAGCTCGAGCAGAACCAGGCTGGAAGAAAAGGCTTGAGGATGCTTTTGGCACAAAAAAGGAACGGAAGATGCTCGGCCGAAAGGCTGAAGACTGCAGAAGTCAAGAAACAGAGTGGCCCCTCAGATGTTTAAGTAAACCCTACCTTTTTCCTTCCCACGGCTTTTTGCCATGTTCTGCTAATCTGAGGTCACATGGGTGTGTGTCTTCTTGTGTTTTCCGTCGTCTTCAGTTTTGTGACGCATGTGGCGGTGAATGTGGGAGGCTTTTTCTCAGCCTGGAGACTATTTATTCTTCTTGCTGCTGCAGATCCTGGTGGACCCGGATGGAGTAGGGGATGGAGTTGGGGTGATTTGCTCGGAAGCGAGACTCCTAGAGACTCTAGGGCCGAGACACATGTGGAAGCATGTCCTGAAGGGCTTGGAAGTCGCATGGTTGAAGAGATTTCATCAACTTGGTCCTGAGTGACCTGAGTGACCTCTAGTTTGGATCAACCACCCCAAAGATGTTCAAACTTCCTATCAAAACAGAGGGTCAACGGCTAGGTCATGTTTCGGCTCGACTCGGGTCATGGAGAGTTTTGGAGTGAAGACTGAAAGAGACTCCCAGAAAGAAGGAAAAGTCTGTTTCAGATTCCCCTCCCCTCTGATCCCCTCCCTTCCCCCAAGAAAGAGAACCGATTTTCACGACTGGCCATCGCTCGAACATTTCGATGGCAGCTCCTCGACGTGATCTCCCTGGCATTGGCCTGGCCAGCGGGATTTCCCTTTCTGGGTCCGTCCCTGGTCTTTGCGATCCTCTATTACTGGAGTCGCTGGAGCCCGAGGTCGAAAGAGTGAAGTCGAGCACGCTCCGACCGCTCGGCGAGTAGCGTCGTTCTCCGCTGCTAGTAGCGTCCGAACGCTCCGCTCGGAGTTGTCGGCCAGGAGCTCCTAGATCTAGTCGCGTCCTTGTTACTAGTAGCGATGCCCTTTGGTCCACGCAACGTTCCAGCTGCCTGAAGAAGAAGATGGAGCAAGGAGGTGAACCAAATGGCCGTCTAGAAATGCTCGAGGTGTATTCAGTTTCGATCCTAGAATGATTCCAGTGATGTGGCTGTGCACGGACTGGTGATTTGGGGCCTTGAAAAAACATAAAAGATCGCCTGGACTGGTACTGGGTACCTGTTGAACCCTTAATTAATTGGATGAAATAGACTTTGAGAAAAAGACAGTTCAGCCTTTTGGACATCGATGGGAAAACAACTCAGGTCGAGAACCTTATGCCAAGCTTTCGTTCTTTAGCTTCAGCATCCAGGCTTTCTTTCGCTTGCGATCCGAAGGTCTCGAAAAAAAGAGCAAAGAAATTCCGCGGACTTCCATGTTCCGTCCTCTTGATAACTTGGACACTTGTTTGACACTTGTTTAACAATGGTTTATATATAATTAAACATATTGCATATGCCGAGATCAATTCAGGAAACAAACAGGCTGAGTAGGAAGACTGGCTGATCTGACTGGCCGCACCAGGGCTACCAATTCCCGTTCGCGCTGCTGTTCTTCCAGCTTTTGATTGGCACCTCGACGAAAGACGTTTTACAAGAAGCTTTGAGATGAGAACACACCTTCGAAACTGTTGTGTGTTATTGTCCTTCAGGTGGCAATATTTGGATGGACTTGCTTGGCCTGGCCTCGGGACACATCTACTACTTCTTGGCTGAGGTTCTCCTTGTCCAGTTGGATAGTTGGAACCCCATGGACGCCCTCCATCCATCCATCCATCCATCCATCCATCCATCCATCCATCCAAACCTTCGGTTCTTCCCCCGATTCCTTTGGCAGTGGCAGGTGGTCCCACAGGAGTATGGATACACCTTCATCAAGACTCCTGCGGTCTTGACCAACTTCATGGCCCGACAAACCGGCAGAGGCGGAGTGGGCGGGACGAGCGGACCGGCGAGCTGCGGACGTGGTGGCAATGCGGGGTGGTGTGAGTGGGCGTCGTGTGGTGGTAGTTGGTCTTGGTGAAAGAAAGGAGTCAGTAAGACAGACGAGCGCCATTTCAACCGCGATTCGCACGTGCAAGGTGTTCCGGCAGCAGCACAGCAGCAAACCCGATTCCAGGGAAGAGGCGGCGGCCTCAGGAACTTCGATGTATTCAAGCGACTATATACCAGCACCCTCCAACAGGTCACCACCTGACACTTTTAAGTCTACAAAAGTCACCAGAGGAGACCTGTTGGAGGGTGCTGGTAGAGACTTGAGTTTCATGATATCCATGGCAGTTCTGAAATTCGGGCGAAAGAACGAAGGGTTCCATGGCAGTTCGACCCTGGTCCTTTTTGATGACGGGCTTCCTGTTTCGGTTGGGTGGTTGTTTTCAGAGGGTTTCAGTTGTTCCTTTTTTTCAACCTTGACTGAATATGTTTCGAGCGAGTTGAAACCATCAGCAACCAGTCAACCTGTTTTCTTGCAGTTTCATCTTCCAGGTCAAACTCTCGGAGGTAACTAGGCCGTATTTTTTTCGGCCAGCCTCGCGGCGTGGCCATGAGGAAACATCTCTAGGAATCTGTGCAGAAAGTCTGGGACTTGACCCATCACCTTGCGTACAGAGCTCAAAAGGAGCTGCGAAGGGCAGCTTTCCCAAAGGTGGGAAGTCCCAGGCCATATACTGCGGGTGGCAACCAGCCTGTCCAGCAAAAGGACCTTGGCGGCCTCTGTGACCAACAGATTCAAAGCTGATTCTGCGACCAGCTATATAATCTGACTTTTATCTCGTTTCGAACAGCTACTGTATTCGTGGACCTATTCATCAAGAAAGACAATCCAAAAGACTCCAAAAGACCCTTTCGTAACGCCTGATATCCCGTTGATGACATTTTTTGGGTTCCAAACCTATGTTTGTTTTGTGATCCTTTTTTCTGTACGATCCCCACGGGGGAACGTGCTTTGGAAGACAAGGCAGAGAAGGAAGTGCAAAGCAAAACACCACCTTTGGCCCAAAGACACAGGCCCAATCACATGGCAGCTGTTTCCTGTTGGCATCGCTGAAGAACGTAGAGCTTTTTGGAACTCTGACTTGAGATCTTTCACACAGATCACTGACAGATCACTTCTATCACAGTCCCCCTTCGAAAAAACACGGCTCGCCGTCCTCGCAGAGCGGATCGACCCCCGGACTGACCCGGACTGAGCGGATCGACCCCCGGCGACGCCTCGAGAGCGATGGGTTCCTCGAGCTCCAAGGGGCCGGAGGCGAGCTGAGCCAAGGGGGGCGGTGTGCCGAGAAGGTGCCGAAATCGGGAAAAGACATAGGAGGGTTTAGGGCCTAAGGTTGCCCAGATGTTCTGTTGTATCAGTATTTATGGGACATCCAGCTCTCACAGTGTGAGATAGCAGCATTTGCTGGACTTTGTAGGTGTCAATTCTTGGACCATTGGATAGGCCGGAAAGCCCTCGAACAGCTCGGTGACACCGGACAACCACTCCTCAGATGTAGACCTGACTCGGGCCTTCCTTGAGGTTTTTGGCCTTGAGGTTTTTGGACTCACTTCGCGATGCTCAGAGTTTGAAGCACAACAGATCTTCATTTTGAGGGATGCCCTGGAAGTCCGTTCGACCATCTTCAAAATGCTTGATCTGGTTTTTGCCACGTTTTTGCCGTAAAACCCATGGTGCTTCGACCAGACAGGATGGTCACCCTGTCTTGAGTCGGCCGTAAGAAGCCGCGCCGGGGTAAACGGTGCACAAAGACCGCGCGGGGACGTGGCGGTTCTTCAGGCCCCGGCAGCCAAGAAGCCGACCATGAAGATGTGCTGCGCATGCCCCGAAACCAAGGCGCGGTCGGTGGTTGGGCGCGCGCACTGGTCGCGCTTGACCGGTTGACCGGAAAGGAACCAGCTAACCAGCCGGAACGGAACATGGCAACACATGGCCCCAAGAGAACAGAATGCCTCACACCTGTTCTGAGGCGGCTCGAGATGAGTGCATTACCATGAACGGCGAAGAGAAATGCAAAGCCTTCATCGAAGCGCACAAACAATGCCTCCGCTCAGAGGGTTTCGATGTAAAGTGATGGCGTGGCGCCACACCGCGTGAGGTGGGCAATTTTGGAGCGCTTCGGCGCTGATTCCTGCTTGGCGTCTTTTGATCTGTACCGACAGAAAGTTCAAGGTACCAAGCGAATTGCTGTCGACACCCAGGAATTGCTGTGCTAGCGACTCTTACAGGAGGTGCGACAAAAAAGGGCCTGCCTGAAGTGTTTTCTTCTTTTTCTGAGACCTTTCTTCAAGGACTTCATTGCTTTATGTTTTCGTTTTTGTTTCTTTCTAAACCACTGCAGTTTGACATGCTCCGTTCCTGAGCATTTGGCTCAAAAGAAGACAGAACTGCAATTGCTCTCGGTGGAGTTTCAGCCTCAGACATGCAATTTATCAAAGTCAGTGTGTCTTCGAGTAGAGATTGGGCTGTGACCGTGGCCGCGACTTGAGACGATCTGTCACTCGGATGGTTTCGGCTGAGGACGCCACGAAAATGAAGACGAGGGAGCATCCGCCGTTTGCTCCACCCCCTCGTGACCATCTCAGAGTCTGAGTGGATGGTGAGTCGATCGGGCGAGAAAACGGGTCCCATGCGATCGGACTGCTTGGACAGCTACTGGTCATTGAGCATATCATTTCTGGCTCCATGCAATTTGACAGGACTCTTTGATGTTGGTGCTTGCACATGCGCACATGCACAGGTCCGGACAATGATGGAAAGACTCTTGCTGGGGAGGTGGACGAGCTTGGGTCTCGGAGCGTTGTAGTAGCAGTCAGCCCGGGAAAAAACAGAGTCAGTGGTGTTCACAATGTTGTGCGTAATTGTCACTGTACAGTTATCAGTCAACCATCACCAAGACTTTCTCCCAGGTTTGCCTGCTGGGAGGCTTCTGCCAAGACACCGATGGAGTTGCGGTTGAAGTCAGGCTGCCGTTTCATGCGAGATCTGGCTTTTCACCCTGGTGTTAGCGTTTGGTAGATCAAACAATTCGGTGGACAATCCCATTGCCAAAGCAGAATCTGGGCCCTCAAATGGGAAGGGTTTTAAGGGTCCGGACCCCTGCCATGGAGGGGACAGGGATTCTTAGGGCAGTGAGAATATGCAGTTGGCGAAACAACGAAGTAGCTCGATCAGGGATCTGTGGGTCCGGGACATGGCTGTCTGCCAAAAGGAAGTGATTCACAGCGGATTTTGGCACTATTCCTTTTCGGTAAGCCCCAAAGCTCGTGTTGGCGACCGGAGCTACTGTACATTCATTCTCATTCATTTAGATCATCATGGTTACGTTACGTGGATGGACATATTTATTTGTGGACGAAAATGGTCATCCCAGGGGCCATGCCATTCACATTACCATGATGATTTCAGGGAGTGTACATTCCTTGAGGAATGGCTTTCACCATTTCATGGGGTAAGCAGTGCAGTGACCAACTGGACCATCCGAAGACTCGTTGGTGGTGGTGGTTTTCAGAACGTGCTTGGACCGACCCCAAGGAGTGTGGCAGGTCGCCTCTTTCGACCTTTGATCTGGTCCAGCGCTCCACCGCAGCCGGGTTCCATCGGCCGTGTCGAGGCGAATGCTGGCGGGGCTGGAACTTCGGGGCCAAACGGCCGCTGGGACGAGAGAACGGACGGCGGTGATGGGCTGGGGGGACCGAGAGGGCACGTTGGAGAGGATCCCCGTGAAAGAGATGTTTTGGCAGCTTGGGAAGCGGAAAAAGGTTGGGTGATCGTTGACCTGGTGAACCCGCATTTTTTGGAACAATTGAGGAATCTCGAGGATGTAAGCTTTGAACCCGGAACCACGCTTTATCACGTAGTATTGAAACTTCAATCATCTAGAAGCCAGGCGCTGGGTGGCTTGTAAACGCGCGACCCCACGAGTTCGTTGCAACTGACAAGGTCTGTGGCAGGTGAAGTGGTCTTTTGCACTGCCATGATGGGCTACCCTGAATCGCTGACGGATCCATCCTTTGCAGGCCGACATGGTGCATGCCCGACATGCGGACGTGTGATGCGATGCTATTCGTTGTGCTTGTTTTATAGCATAGAGTTGTTGTTCAACGTGTTCAACATTCAATTACATAGAGAGATCCAATTGAACAGAGATCAATTGGAAGGGTCTTCTCTTGGAAAAGACCAATTTGTTGCTTCTTCCGAACCGCCTCCGCCTCTCTCGCGAGGCCAAATCCTCGTCTTGACGTATCCACTGGTGGGCAACTACGGCGTTCCTCCAGACGAGACGGATGAACTGGGGATCCCCAGGCGCGCGGACGTTCGCTGGAACGAAACGGACGAAACGGACGAAACAGACCGACCACCTTGCGGGAGTGGGACGGACACCTGGCGGGGGGGGGCGGTTGGAGGGAGTGATGGCGTCGCCATCTCGGAGAGACGAGATGCACATCGGATCTGAGACCCCCCAAAATCATGGAAAGGATCGCGAAAACGGCTTAAGGTCTTCGTTTTTTGGGCCTTTTTCAAAGTCGGTCATGGAGATCCCAGGACGAGATCCAAGATCACCAAAGAGGTCAGTGGGGATCCTCCGCCCCCTTCGGGCAACACGCCTTCTGCTTGCCGCATTGAGTGAATCAACCATGAGTGGCGCCAGGCCATGTGCCTGGCTCTAGACTCACCTGGAAGCTACCCCTATACCTGCCTATATACTCGAAATCTGAAGCCGCCCGGAGTGAGGTACTTTGAGGGCAGCAAGATCTACCCCATTGCCGTGGTCGTCTCCGAGTATTCCTTCGTTGCCTCGCACTATTCAGCGGTGAAGAGCTTATCGCAGTGGCTGGAGGAGCGACCTGGCAGGATGTGTCAGAAGCTTCTCTTGCCAGGACCGGTACCTCCGAGACCGTTTTTGTCTCAGAAGTGGTTTAATTACAGGAAAATCATGGAACATCTACAGGAAACCTATATAGTCTAGTGGTGGGGGTGAAAACCATGGTTTCCTGCAGATTTTTCCTTAAAAGCATTCATTGACTATAGACCCTGAGTGAACTGCTTCAAACGAGAGTTCGTGTGTGGGTCCTAGGCTCAAGCCCTCCAAAGATTATGGAGCAATGCATTGCCATGGACCATGGATTCTACTGGATTGAGTCAAAAGTCCTTTGCAGGGATGACATTTTTATTCGCCGCTGATGGACAAGAACCTTCCCCGTCCCTGGACGGACCATTCGGCCAAAACCACGGCATCGACCCGCGAAAAGCATCACCATCGACTCGCGCCGCCGAGGCACAAAGTGCCTGGAATTTTCGGGGTGGACACGCGAGCCATCACCAAGCGACTGCGAATGGAAGGCTCCGGGGATCGGTGGCGACGTTCCCCTTGAAGCAAAATGGGTGGCGGTTGGATCGGCGGGGTCAACGACCACAGCTTTTGCCATGCCTGTTCATTCATTCCTTGACCAATGGGTGATGGTGTGTGTCCTGTTTTTTCAGCGCTACATACTTGGTGTCTGCGTGGGCTGCATGGCCATGGCTACATGTTTTGGCCGTCCCCCCAAATCTGCCGATGCCGAAGAGCTCCCGAAATCACACGACCCCGCAACCGGTCGCGAACGGTGCCATTGTCCCGTGGTCGCCTACGTGCAGTATAGTAGCGATGCCCTTTGCTCCTAGTAGCTTCTTGTTCCTAGTAGTAAGGCCAGGAGTCGCGTCCTTGCTCCTAGTAGCGATGCCAGGAACCCCTAGTAGCTTCTTGTTCCTAGTAGCTGTGCAGTAGCTTCTGTGCCTTGTTGCCAGGCTCAGCACTGGGTGCGGTGGTCGTCGGATCTGAGCCTGCACCTGCGTGGGAGGATGGATCGCACGGTCGGACGTTTCGGTCGCGACCCACCTGGAGCTCGACCGGTCCACTTATGTAGCGAACAAGCTTCCAGCTAGGTCAACCAGTCGGTCTCCTGCTGCCATGACCTACAGCCTCATGGCACCAGTCGACTTTCCTTCGAACCCGGAAAAGACTGGCTCGTTCGACCCAGCATGTTTAGGTTGGACATGTTTTGGGGGATTCCCCGCGTTTGAGGCAAACCTTTTTGTCCGCTGTTGAGACCATTCATTTTCTTTCATCATAGCTGCACGACCCCCCTCCTGTTACCTGTGCCACAGGATCCGAACTTGCGCAACCTGGTGGCGGAAGTGTCATTGCTGGGGCACCCAGAATAGGTCTCCAAGAAGGGAAGGCCCAAATTGATTGTGACCGCGAACGCGCAGCCGCCGCAAGCAGCACGGATCAGATCCAACTTGGGCACCTGCCATCAAGTGCCCAACCCCCACAGCGCAGCCCAGTCAACATGCCCAACATGCCCAACCCCACCTTCCGTGCCACGACCTGCCGTGCGCCAGAGGCCCAGCCCCAAGCTGTATGCGCCACCCAAAGACCCGGACGACGATGGCCGGAGCCTCGCTGTGATCTTCCATGGTCCGACCTTTCCGGACACACGAATTGGCTCACTATAAGGGGCTTAGCTTCTGTCTGTATTTGAACCTAGGGGAACCGAAAGCCAGAAGAGGAACATCGTTCACATCCAAAGCGAATAGACATTCAACAGGTCTTTCTTTAGAGCTTTTGAGGCACACACACACACTTGAGATACTTGAGATATTGTGTACTGAACTGAATGCGGTGGTGCCACACGCCGGCCTAAGAGACCCAAATCCTGAAAAACCAGGTGAAGGGGACCAGAGTTCCTGTAGTTAAAGGCCACGACCGACGAGACGACAAGCTGACGGCGTTCCGTGCAAGTCTGCAGCAACAAGAAATTCAGGTCAGGGAGGTTCTTGGCTTAGCCTCTCGCCATTCGAAGAAATGGAAAATTGCAGGTACGTCGGAGTGGCCAACTCCGATATCACCAGATCAAATGGGCGTCTTCGTTGGTAGCGGTCCCAAATGATCTGCCGCTACCCCCTGCGATAAACCAAATTAAAATCCAAAAGGATCCCTATGACTCCAAGGGTTACACACACACACACACACCCCTGTGTCTTGGTATGAGTCTATTCATGTCTATTCCCTGGTCATCCCTGCACTTCGCCGCCAGGGGAATATTCGAATCTTCTCGTTCTGCAGGTGAGCCTCCCTTGGTCCTGGCGGTGGACTGTGGCATGAAGATCTTCGTCCGACATTGACCCATCGTCGACGGTTGGAAGGGTCGAAGGTCGGCATACGGGAAGCTTCGTTTGAAGGACATCGGTGCCACTCCCTGACCTTTTTTCTTTTTCTCCGCATGTTTTTTTTACGATTTTCATCTATTTTCTTATTTTTTGACCCTCAGGTGGAAAGACTGTACATCAAAAGTGTGAGACTGTACATCAAACATGAGGGATGTCTAGCTTCAAGGAAGACTTTTCACTGCCGAAGGTCACTCCAGCACCAGCCGCACCAACACAAGCACCTTTTGCCATGAATGTACATGCTGGTGATGGGCCGGGTGAATTCCTTGCAACCCAAGGCTTGTTGTTGTTGCTGCTGCTGCTGTTGTTGTTGTTGTTGTTGTCGCCGTCCCCTTAGCAATCAACGCTTGTTGTGCATTCGCCCGGGCAAATGTCAAGAAACTCCTTCGACGGTTCATGCTCCAAAATTCTTGGTTCAGAGCCCGCAAGCTCGCGCAAGCTCGTGCAAGCTCGCATGCCTGTGTGTTTGCACTTGCACCTGCGTACAGGGAGAAGGATCGTTATTCCTCAAATTAAGATCACTTCAAAAGGAACAGTTACTCCAACTGGCATGTCAAGCTCCTTAGACGACCTCCGCTCCTTCAAGAGATTCATAAGAGTGCTGAGGTCATGAAAGCAAACCTGCCCCATCTCAATATGTCCGTGCAAATGTTGTTGCAGCTGTGCGGCCTGAGGTTTAACATTGTGCGGTACTTTGTCTACTACCTCCGAGTGCGGCTGAAGGTGGTCCCCTGGAACTACGACTTCACAAAAGAAGTGTCTTTGCAGAGTTAGATCTGCTGTGACTGTGAAGTAGATCTGCCCTAGAAGTCCAGTAATAGTCACTCCACTTTCGCGTGGTGAAAGTCAAGGACCTTCCCAGTTCACCTGGGGTCCCCCGAAACTGGGAAAAAGACCACCAGCACCTTCATGTCGGGGTCACCAAGCACTATATAAGCCCCTATAACAGTAAAGGGACCTCCAGCCAGGACACCCCTTGAAGGTCCAGGCATTCTTTTTTGTGGAAATTGACCTCTTCCGGGACGGTCCTTCCTCTTCCGGGACGGTCCTTCTCACCCTTCATCTCTCATAGGTCCTTAGGTCCCAACGGTGGTGGAGGTGGACCTCGGGATAGGTCCCCGTGTCGACCGAAAACCCATGTCTGCCGGTCGGTCGAACGCACCACAATGGTTGGCCTCCAGCGAAGCCAACGTCTGACGTGGGGGTGAGATGGAGGTGATTCAGGGTCCCAAGACGGAACTTGTTTCTAGTCTTTGAGGAGGTGCGAAGGCTTGGCCATGGACGATAGGAGTGAAACAGAGCCACGACGGTGACAGTGGAGCAAGCCACTGCTTGGTCGGATGGTCGGATGGATTTGCGGCTGGTTAGTCCTTTGCTTGATTGGACCTGGACAAGGGTGATGCTGTCCTCGTTCGCGGTTCCAAGCTCCATAATGTCCACGTTGGCCGAACATGGCAAGTCAACGTGGGGAATAGGGAGGATGCCACCCAAAAAGGACATCGCCGGCACGTCCAAAGGTGAGTCGATGTGTCTTTTTTTGACAACGATGTTTTGGGATTTGTCATGCCGAGGAGTTTGACGGTTTGTTTATCAGCAACGGTCCTGGAGATCCACAGAAGAGTCTTGGCACATTTGGAGGGAGTTTAAGAGCTGAGCCAGTTTTGGGTTAGATTGGTGTTATACATGTTCGTAAAGAACAGATATTCGCATGTGTGTGGGTATGGTCCGGAATTTGTGAACCCCTACAGAAGGATCAATTCTAATAGTGGAAAGACTAGGCGTGGAGAATGTAGATGTCATTCAGCAAGTCAGGGCCACCGACATGGCAAAAGCAGTTCTTTCAGCCATTACCAGGTGTGATGCAACAGTGAAATGCCTTCAGCAAGTGATGAAAGACCGGCCAACATTGCCCATCTTTGGTATTTGCCTTGGCCACCAGCTGCTCTCCCTGGCGGCCGGCTGCAAGACTTACAAAATGAAGTTCGGAAACCGTGGAGTGCTACTCGGCTCTGAACTTTGAACTTGGGCTTTGTATTTCTTTTCTGTGGGGTTGCGGTCTGCCAATTTTTCTATTCTTCCCCCGAACACGTCTTGTTCTCTGATATGGACACACTGCATGTCATCTCCACAACTCAGACAACGACTCGGAAGCACCTCAGGAACCAGCCCTGCATAGATCTCCGGACTGGCAGATGCTACATTACCTCGCAGAACCATGGCTTTGCCGTGGACGATTCTCAGCTTCCGGACGGCTGGCACTCCCTCTTCGTCAATGCCAATGATGGCTCGAACGAGGGAATTGCGCACAAGGACCGTTGCTTTTCCTGGAATCATTGAGATCACAGTGGTTCTGCTCTCCTTTTGCTTTTTAAAGCTGCTACCGAACTGCACGGGGCTTGCGAGGGCGCGTGCCATCACGCGTGCCATCAGTGATAAAGGCTGAGACGGAAGTGTCTTGTTATTTCCAGCTATATATAGTCCATGTAGTTCTCACCTTTGATCGGAGCGAAGACCTGTGCCAGGAGAAGCCATGGCTATCGGTTCAATTTCATCCCGAGGCTGGAAGCAGCTGGTCAGATGGTCATGGATGGTGAGAGTTTGTGGAATCTCAAGGAGTCACGAATGTTTTTGTTTCTTCTTGAACAGTATAGTAACCTTCCCCAGCCGATTTGAGAGAAGGAAAGGAATGAGCTCTCCCTGTCGGCCAGGCTTGCTGCGGCCCAGTAGACACGGCATTTTTGTTCGACGAATTTTTACGGATCTTGAGGCGGGTTGGCATTTGTTGGGTTGTAGAATGTGGGTGCGTTTGAAATAGGCCACCCCGAAAGCAGCCTAGTTGGGGAAACTCGATCTCAAAACCACATTGACCTGGCGCTCCCAACTTTGATGAGTCTATTGATGCAATTAAATGCACACTCATGTTGCTAGAATCCACCTGTTGCTGCCCTCTGAGCCCTCCCCCTGGCCCTTTCATCGTCTTCGACCACCACATATGGCAGTCCTATGATCTTCTATGCAGAACTCCTGTGTCGCAAGAGAGGCTGAGGTTGCCATCAGAGTCGTCTGTTTCAAACAGGAGTCTACATGGAAAAAACCTGACGACCATCGGCTACAAGCACCCGCAAGCGATTACAAAGGCAGGAACGGGTTGGGAGAGACGCCGAAACAATGCGCCAAAGGGAAGGTGCTTTTCGTGGAAGCTTTTTTGCGCGAGCCGAAGCGCGTGGATTCGGCGATTTGCAGGTTGTTTTTCTTTGAAAGGTGCCTTTGTTCTCCTTCCAATGAGTGTGCAAGTTATCGACAACCTGCGTAGTAAAGAGCAGTGGTTCTCCTTCACACCGACACCCCGAAATCACCCACGTCCATCACCCACGTCCATCACCCACGTCCATCACCCACGTCCATC
>CAXAMN010011558.1:101621-235191 GCA_963970005.1 Durusdinium trenchii
CGTCCATCACCCACGTCCATCACCCACGTCCATCACCCACGTCCATCCATCCGCTGCATCGATCCTGCTAACTCTCGCCATCGGAGCCGCATGAGGTCCTGGTGCTGGGATCGGGTGGCCTGACGATTGGACAAGCGGGAGAGTTCGACTACTCGGGCAGCCAAGCCATCAAGGCCCGTTTGGTTCGGTTGGCCCTGCGCGTCCGCGTGGTGGGCTACGTCCGAAGCGGCAGGGAGAGCCCACTGGGCCGGTCTTCCCAAGTAGGCAGTGGTTTGGGATTGAGATGGAGGTTTGAAGCGTCTCAAAGCGATAGAGCATTGACAGAAAGATCATGAAAGTGAAAGATATAACCATGTGGGAGTTGGACTGAAAACAACTATCGTACATCCTTGCACGCAAACAGGGACAATGCGGCTTACATCGACAGTCAGACTCCCATTTCACTTGGATGTGAGCCAAGACCAGCGCCGAAGCCTCACAAGATCTCACAAGTGTAGTGAATCTCCAGCAGAAACCGCAGCCTGCTGTTGCCTGCTGAAGGCTTTGCGGGAGCAGCAAGTGCAGTCCATTCTGCAATCCTTGGCATGCTTTTGAACGAATGAAGTTTCACCCTCGAATATTCACAACAATGCGTTCCGTTATACATCACAGAAGCAAGAGTATTTGTTCAACAGATGTAAACATCAGTCTTTTTTCCTTGGCCGCCTGCTTTTTGATCCCGCCTCAGTCGTGAAAAAATCAATCGGACCGTGGAACTCTTTTGTGCTTTCTCTGCCAGGATCAACCCAAACATCGCCACAGTGCAGACATCAAAGGGTCTGGCTGATCAGATCTTCTTCGTGCCTGTCACACCGGAGTTCGTCACGAAGGCACGGCTTCCGGAAACAGCTGTCAAAAGCACCAAGGACCGCAACTGATCTCCCACACCTCTCATGCCATTTTCCCTTCAAACTCACTTGGAGATGGCGGTTGAAGGAGAGGACATTGTCCTCCCCCCTTGCCCCACCAAACAAACACTGCTTTCGTCCCTCACCCAAACAAACCCCCCAAAATCCGCTTGCCCAGCGCTCTCTACTCGGCTGTCTCTGCGACCGGACCGGACCGGACCGGACCGGACCCGACCGGACCGACTCCAAGGTCATCGAAAAGACCCGACCGGACGGGCTCTTCGCGGCCTTCGGTGCCGCGTCCGACCGGGGCCGGAGCGGGGCCGGAGCGGAGCGGAGAACGCGGGAGCGAGGGGGAAAGCCGGAGCCTCCGTGTGAGCGAAGTGGTTTTTTTTTCGAAGCGAAGAGGGTGTCAGCAGGCAGGTGGACAGGTGGATATCTACATGTGAAGGGAAAGAGATAACAGGGACCCAGGGATGATGGAAAGACGGATGATGATGGAGGCAAATTTGGGTCATATATTGGATCATTTTGCAGTCTCGTGGTCCAATTGCTAGGATTTTTGGATCATTGGGATCTGACCCATGTGGGACTATCCATATCCATATCATTCCATATCTATTCTATATATTTCATATCTATCCATGCGATTGAGAAGACATCTGGATTGGAGACAAGATGAGTCTTCTGACAAGGTGTAAGATATCTGGGACTTGATCAACAGCTTCTCAAATCTGGAAAATCGCTTGTATTACTGGCAGGTGGATGAGGGCCTTTTCACCAGCTGAAAAACATATCTTCTGCAAACGTATCATCTTGCCTCAAGAAGTCATCACCAGGGCTGCCAGACGTGTTCTTCTTTGTGCTCCAAACGAGCCTCTTGAGTAGACTCTGAGCCTTTGTGGCCAGCACAACCACCGAGCAGAAAACCGAGCTTGCTCGAGTCGAGGTGGACAGACGGCACTGAACTGTGCTGTTCAACTTCACAAGAATGGGACGCTGAAGAAGTACGGCGTGAAGGCCGCGTACAGGTTTTCCGAAGTCAGCGGTTCGTTTTATTTACGCAGCGCGGCGTGATGCTGTGTGCGAATGCGCTTGCCGTGGTGCTCAGTATCGTATAATCTGAAGAGATCGTGGAGAAAGACCTGCGATCGTGACATTTATCAGTGGGTTGATGGGGTGGTACTACATGGCTTGAAGCCTTCAAGCTTTATGGCATTGGCTCTGAACCCAGGAAGCTTGGTTGAAAAGAGGTAGACAATTCAGTACCCCTTGCAAGTGGGAGATGTCCTTGTATGTGCTACCCCCCAGACATCCTACTTTTCTGAATGACAACCAGTCATAAGTTATAAAATGATTAAAATGTTATAAATCATCAACCGTCCTAAACAGTCTTCCTGGCCCACCATGAATTCCATGTAATTTCATCGCCTGAATCCTGGGCCTACTTGATATACCAAACACAACACAAGGTTTTTCTTCCCATATCTTTTTAGGTTATTCCCGGAAGGTCACAGGGGAGTCTTTTGATCTTTTCTACGCAGCCATCTCGCAAAGCAGACGGTTCTGGTCTGTTTTGTTCGACACCGATGTTGGGTGCAGCCAAATCGGCCACGTGGGACAACAAAAGCTTGTTCTTTGTTGCCAGGTCCTCGGCACGCAGATCGATTCCATCATTGCCACGGAGGACCGCGACGTCTTCAAGGCCATCGGTTTTGCAGCGTCGCGGGCTTCAAGGCCATCGGTTGGTCTCCCGAACCACTCC
The DNA here is from genome assembly GCA_963970005.1 of Durusdinium trenchii. Lineage (NCBI taxonomy): Eukaryota > Dinophyceae > Suessiales > Symbiodiniaceae > Durusdinium > Durusdinium trenchii. The sequence goes on from CAXAMN010011558.1 coordinate 104,274, forward strand.
GCCTTTGCAGCGTCCTGTCCATCGGTCCATCGGTCCAGGAACGAGAGGAACGAGGACCGTTTCACCGGTCGTGTCGCTGCTGCGACAACAAGTGCCACTTGGATCGGCCCAGGCGGGCGTCGAAAGCATTGGCGAGCAGTGTGCCCTCTCGGCCTGCGCCAACACCATGGAAGAAGCAAAGAAGGAGGGATCGCACGGCTGCTATGTTTTGGGAGACCCCAAAAGGGATCGAAGGAGAGAATCTGCAAGATTTCTAGCAGTTGAGGATGCGATTAGTTCTATAAGATGCTGACTGTTGATTAGTAAAACGCCTTGGTCTAGTTCCTGCTGGGGGATCTTGGGTGATTGATGACGGAGGTTCTTCCTTGGATTGTCAACAACATGCACAGTCTGCTGCTGTAGATGTTTCATGATTTTTCCACTGCCTAGACTGCTGAGTACAGCACACATAGATGGCGCCAGTGATCTATGGCTCTCCTGGCTGCGTTTTTCTCTTCCGGCCGACACCGTCGGCGGCACGGCTGCTTTCGAGGCGGCCAAGGAGATCGGCTTTCCAGCACGGAACTCGGAGTGGGACCGCGCGTCCGTTGAGTGAGTCAGTGGGGGGGTTGATGAGGTTTCAGCGTCCCAAATGGAGAGGTTATCCAAATGGGAATAGGGTAATAATCAAGAATCAAGAGTCAACCGCCCAGAGGCGGATGGGTGTGGCCATCATATGGTTCAGAGTCTTAAGGTGAGCGGAAAGAGGGACCCAAACACCTGGTCACCTGGTGCTCTTCTTGGGATGTGGCTGTCAGGTGCTGGTGCGAGCTGCATTTGCACTGGGCGGCCTTGGAAGTGGCTTTGCGAGCAACGAGGACTCCGTTTGTTCGTCTCATGCCATGGCAAAGATGTTTGCCAACAACGAACGGTGACTATATAGAGTGAACATGGTCTGCGAGATAGATAAAGGGTTTCCACATGTTGACCGTTAAGAAATGACCCCCACAGGAGATCGCCTGACCAGCCTGCGTTGAGGGGGTGTATTCAGCGACAGTCAACCACTTTAGAAGAGGTTCATCGAATAGTTCTATTTTGGGGACACTTACCCGTTCTGACTCCGCAAGGAAAAGCATATGTGGAGACTTTGTGATGCAGTTTATAGTTACTTCAAAGTCCATGGTTTGCGATCCAGTGTCGTGTGGTGATATTCATCACATCCAAAAATGCTCCTCCGCAAAAAATACTCATGTCCAGTAGAAGGAGCCATACGATACAGCTTTGCCATCCACCAGAATCCTGTTTTAAAACAACTTCATACGCAGTCGCAAACAAAATGGACAGGTGATGAAGGTTTTCTTTGTGCATCTACTGGTCCTCACAGACTCACATTTGTACACTCCAACTCTTGTTATCTCTTGTTGGACGGAAGTGGCATGCCTTGGCATGGCCTTTCTTCATTGTCCTTTGCTCAAGTTTCTTTTGCGATGCCATAGAACTTGAGTTGGAGTGTACCTGGGTTCCGACTCGATTCCTTTCTTTGGGCCAACGACCCTTGATTTCTCCGTCTTCCGGCGCGCACGGCGCGGTGCACGCCGCAGCTTCGGTGGTTTCCGGCCGCGAACCGAACCCGGCGGCGTCCGGGTGAGAACGGTCCGAACGGCAGGCCGAGTTGGATATTTTGCTGGAACGAGCCTTCGCGAACTCCTCCCAGGCAGACAAGAAAGATGTGAGAAACGATTTTCAGATGTGAGAACGGTGGCCATTCCCACGTTCCCCCCCCTGCCGGAGGGCGGAGCCTCGTCTGTACAAGCGGAATTTCCCTCGAATATACACGCGGAGAATTGATCTCGTTTGTGCACGCGAAACTCGTTTGTACACGCGGCTCCCTCGTTTGTACACGCGGCTTACACGGCTGAAAAAATGAATGAATGAATGAATGAATGACTGAATGAATGAATGAATGAATGGAACCCGACCAGATTGTTTCACAATCTGAACCTTGTTGTCTCATTTTACGTCCATCGCTTTAGATGCGCTGTTGGGGCTGTCAGATCCGTGGACGTTATTAACACCCCCCCCCCACCATAATCATCAATCAAACGCAGAGCGTCTGTGTGACGTGAACCTGTGGAAGCAATGAGCAAAAAGAGATCATCATGTAGATGAATGTCCAGAGGGACGTTATTAACACATCATCAATCAAACGAAGCAATGAGCAAAAAGAGATCATCATGACTGAATTGGTGTGTGCGCAAATGAGGCGAATCATGTGTGCGCATTTGAGTTTGGGGTAACATGGGCTGTTTAAAGAGGAATGTAATCGATGTGTGCGCAGATGAGGGGAATCATGTGTGCGCATTTGAGGTAAATATATAAAAAAGTCTGTGTGCGGACTTGAGGGGAATTATGTGTGCGGAAATGAGGCGCCATCCCTGCCGGATGGCTCGTCCCCTAGTAGGATCATGTTGACTCTGGATGAATCAAACAGAACAAGAGATGTCGACAGTGTAAGTCCAAGAGTCTTGGAGGTCTAAGACACAGTATGTCAGACTGCAGGTCATCATTGATGAGTGCCTCAAAGGATGGAAGGAGCTGGAATATGAGGTCATGCCACGGCCTGAGAGTCTTGCTTCCCTTCATCAAGGAAGAGGTTCTGAGAGCTTTGACCAAAAAGATGCGCGCGCATGCGAATGCTAATCCGCACTGCCATCGGGGGTGACTCCTTCAGGAGTAGAAACGAACCTGCCTCAGGCGTGACTCAAAGGACAATTGCCTGGTGGTGTGCAATATGGAGAACCTGGATCCCATGGGCGTTCACACGGGCGAATCCATTGTGGTGGCACCGTCCCAAACGCTCAGCAACGATGAGTATCACAAGCTGCGCGCGGTGGCGATCAAGGTTTGGAGCTCAGTTGGACCGGCTAGGCAGGACGGTAGGACAGGCCTATGTCCGGCCCGGCCTATGGATAGGGTAGCCTAGGCCCTAGGCCCGGCCTATGGATAGGGTAGGCCCCTGGAGTTCTATGCCGGTGATGCGTAAGCTTTGCAGATGGGGATGACGGGGTGATCCGTTCGAAGGACCGGTCTATAGGTCAACCACCGGTCGGTCGGTCTCCTTGGACCCCACCCAGGGGTACAGAGAGTTGAAGACTGGGAGATGTTTTTACCAACCTTCAAGTATATAGTACAAGGGTACAGGTTGATCGGCTTTGTTGAGGGTTTTAGGGTGTTTTTCACTTAAACTTAAGACTCTCTAAACAGCAGACGACGACGCGTGTTGCAGACGAATTCGGCATGAGTCCAATCTGCTTAGTTCCAAGGCGTGTTCCAACGTCCAAGCTTTCAAGCTGAGGTGATTCGCCACTTTGGCATCGTGGGTGAAGCCAACATTCAATATGCTTTGGATCCCAACTCCAAGCGTCGACTCGGCTTGAGTTCTTGGCCGCGTCTCGCGGAAACGCTGGCAGGGTGAGGTGTGTTTTTGTTGGGGGTCCTGTAGTCGAAAGTGAGTTGGTTGAGACTGAAAGGACTCGGGGTTTCATTGCTAACTTTGATTGACAAAGTCTTTGTGACCAAGCAAGAAGGACACTGAGAAGTCTCAAGAAGACTCAAGAAGATGATGTTGGACATTCACTGAATACCATGTTTCCAAGTTGTGGGCTGTCCGCAGAACCTCTTGCCGTCCTGTCCGCCCGGACCCGCCAGGGTACCGCATCGTGGAGGTGAATGCTCGGCTGTCGCGGAGCAGTGCATTGGCCTCGAAGGTGCGGCCGGACGTCCGGCCGTGCTGCCAGTGCTGCCGGCGGTGCTGCCGGGATGGAGAACAGCGGGACACGGGCGGGACTCACCGTGACTTTGGGAAGAAGAGGTGGTGCTTTTGGTGAAAACACGTGTAACTCTCATCAAAGCCTCATTCCAGGTAGTTGGATTCCCAGCTTTGGTTAGCTTTCGGTTTGTTGACATCAGGAGGGGTGGAGGTGTCTAAGAGAATTAAGAGAATTATACAAGTGCATTGATGATCATCTGCTCTTCTTTAGTAAAGCTGTTGTGAATGGTTCAGTCTGCTTTAATAAACAAAAATAAGAAGCAACAGGGACTGCGTCTTACATGGAACGCAGTCCCTAGAAGTCCAGATTGAGGATTTTTTGACCGACTGAAGTTTGCAGGAACATCCTCAAACTCGGGTCACTTAAAGACCACATTTGGAACAGTCTTGGACTCACAGGGCTGTGAACTTTCATCTTTTTTTCTCAAACAACAATCGTGCTGCCAGGCCACCGGCTACCCCTTGGCATACGTCGCCGCAAAGATTGCCTTGGGCTGGAAGCCTAGCAAAAGACCTCATCAGCCGAAAGATTGGCTGCGATCGCAGGGTAGGAGTCAGCTCCTGTAAAACACATATCACCTGCACAGCAGATCAGTTCTAGACCATTCCTATCACTTGCTGCATGCTGTTGCATGCGAACGCTCCGACCGACCCTTCCTCTATCACTTAGACCGAGGGCTTCACCGTTCCAACTCTTGGGAGACCGCACTTTCGACCGACCGAGACCGAGACCGAGACCGAGACCAGGGAGCGCTTAGTTTCACCAAATGACCAGCCTCCACCCAGCCTCCACCGAGCTTTTCGCGTCCTAAGACTCAGACCAGAACTTCTGTGACGTTCGTAGCTGGCCTCCAACCTACCTGCCATGGCCTTGACCCCACGCATAGTCATAGCGTCCGCAAGCCCGCAAGCCCGCGAGCCCGCGAGCCTGCGTCTGCCACCCACCACTCAGTCCCCAGTAGGCCAGGAGGTCCACGAAGGCCGGCCGCCGCGGAATCAGGTCACGACCTGGTGAGCTTGAGGAATTTGGTCACGCGATGCACCACCGCGTGTTTCGAACCCTCCCTGGACTACTGCGTGGTGAAGGCAGAAGGGCGTCTGCCGGGTGCTGACCTGGGACCACCGAAACGGGGGGCGCAGGAGTTGGAGTGCCAGAAGTTGGGTGGGGCAGGAGTTGGTGTTTAGAACCAGTTGATTCTACTGGCATTTCCTTTTTTTGCCTTGTTCAACCATGCTAGATCAGTCTCCCAAGTGAGTTGCCCAGCCTTCACTTCCTCCGTTCACTTCCCGTCCTCCGAGCGTCTCGTCTCGTCCTCCGAGCGTCACGCGTCACGAGATCCCGCGCTGGGACATCGACAAGTTCCCCACGGTGGAGCGCACCTTGGGGACGCAGATGAAGTCCGTGGGCGAGGTCATGTCCATCGCGCGCTCCTTCCCCGAAGCCATGCAGAAGGCAGGCACTCCCCAAAAGATCAACAAACAGAGAGAGAGAGAGGAGAGTCATGGAGAAAGCCACGCAAAGACAGAGATGCGTTTATTGTTATTCTGTATTTTTTGGCTAAAGATGCCGAGGCATTTTTTTTTCAACCTGTTGACACCACCAATGTAACATGAAGTCAGCATGTTTCGTTTGCTTCCCTGGGGTGACGGACGAACCAGGGTCGTTTTGATAGTGAATCAACATGAATCAACATGAGAGTTGAGATAGTGCTGAGGTGCAGACCGGGGCAGGCTGTGCATTCGCAGCGCATCGCACTCCACACTCCTTCAGGCCTTGCGCATGGTGAACGAAGGCTCCGTGGGATTTGACGAGTCTTGGTGTGAGACTCAGCCGGTGGCGGCTCGAGTACCCAGACACGACCTGTCTGGGACTGGCGACTCATCCAATTGGGGTGGTCGAAGTCAGGGGCCAATGGGATGGCCATGGGGGCGTTTTCCATGGAGCGTCTGGGGTATGTTGTGTGACATGATTTGGGAAAACAATAGTGGTTCGGAATTCAGGTGGTTTTTCTATCGGATAGCCAGCCGTGATTTGTGATCGTAGGGTTTTGAGTTGCCTCAAGGTCTGCCTTGCCTTAACCAAGTGCATGGTCCAAACTTCCAACTCCGCCCTCTCCCCTCGTCTTCTTCGTGGAAACACGCAGGTACCTGCGTGCGCGAACCTCCGCGGGAACCTCCAAAGACAACAATATCGAGGAGGAGTTGCGATGTCCCGGACCGTCCGGCGTCCTGGACCCATGCGGCATTGGTTGGTTGGTGGGTGGGAAGACCTGGAGACCCCCCCAAGCGTGTACAGCCAATGGGTATAGGGTGCCTGGCACCCGACCCCTCTATGATTCCCAAGCGCCCACATCATTGCAATGCAGTTGAAAGATGTTGAAAGAAGCATTTCGGTTTTAATCGCTAAAAAGATCTTCTTAAGCCGTGTTCTGTGGGTGTTCTGATTGCAGAAACTAGACTGACAGGTGTATATGTGTGCGCAGGGAATGAGTGGATGCAGGTTGTTGCAGATGAGCCTTTATATATATATATATAAGAGGGTGGAGTGGGAGCCAGGTCGACCGAGGAACTTGGTCTTGGCTTGTTCATTTCTACTTACACTTGCTTGTCATGAGTGTTTACAGTGTAATACAACAACATCAACATATTTTTTTGACCAGCATCTTTCCTGGCGGTTCGATTCTCGGGCACGGTCCCTTTTTTTTTCCCGAACGGAATCGAAGGTCGAAGGGCGCGTCCACTTCTTGCGGCACGTCCACCACGTCCTGCGTGTGCCAGGCTTCGAATGTGGGCCATCGCCCATGCCTTCGAGGTTGGCTACAGCGTCGAGAAGGTCGGAGATCCGTTGTCGCCGGGCACGGGCGGATCCGGATTCGAAGAACTCTGGTCAGTCTTTAATGGTCTGAACCCCAAAGAACCATTATCCTACCAAGGATTTCCACTATGCCACCACGTCGTTACCATTCTTTTTAATGGTCGACCTGAAGGCGAACGGGTATATAATACAAATATAGACATGTAAAGGTGACAAAAGGTGACAGGCGGTGACCGAATCTGATTTCGTTGGTTTAGGTGCCGACGTTTTTTCCCCATAGAAAGCAGACCATCCCTAACTGGAAGGGTGACAGGGGGTCCCTTTTTGGACACGTTTGCAACTACACTTATATAGTTGGACTAAAGTCTGGAATTCTTGGGGCCAACTCATCCAAGCTATCCACCCACCGAAGACCTCCAGCGGTGTGCTGCTTTTTGTGAAGCACTGAGCTTCAGTCGACAAAGGAATTCGGCACCCTGCCCCAAGTCCTTGACCTTCAAAGGATGGCCCTTCCCGCGGCGGGGCATGCAAACCGCGGGTGCATATGCGCGGAGAATCGTTCTTTTTCTCTCCAGGTCTATGCGATCACACGCATTGACCGCTGGTTCTTGGGCAAGCTCTTCTGTGCCTGGGGGCCACAGAGGCGACAGAAGCGGTGATGGGTTGGATCGGAGGCAGGGGGAGGGACCACACTTTTGGGAGACGACTGAGACAGTTGAGATGCATGGATTTGGAGCATGGCTTGCACACCATTTTTGGGCAGATGAAATCACAAGAAAAACAACAAAAACAGGGTTAGTAAAGATAGTGAAACCAGCATAATTTGAGCATATACTTGTACGAGCTGGAGACCCCAGATCCGCATCTCATCGAAAATGGGGACCCTCCCGCCTCCCGCGCACCACCCAGCCGCTCGGGCAAAGGGAAAAGGCCCTCTGTCTGGCGCAGTGCTGAGGTTCATCAAGCGCGAAAACGCATGGAGGGCATGGGCAGCCTTGCCGCCTTGACCAAGGCGAGACTGGGACACCCGGAAGCCTTTGCCGTGGGATGTGGGTGTCGTCAGATGAGAGGGTTTGAAGACCAGGGAAGAGAAAGAAACCGAACCAAGGGGCCCGGGGTTGAATGGGTGTTCAGACCATCAAACAAGCCTATGGAAGGGGAAGAGTGTAGCAAGTGACATGCTTTGAGAGACTTGATGGAAAACCGCAGATTTCGGCACGCCATTTTTGGTCTGTGCTATGTGTGCTCTTCGGAGACTGGACTCGGGTCCGGTCCGGTCACCATGGTCAGCCGAAACCGCACCCTTTTCATGGTCAGCCGAAACCGCGCTCCACCCGTTCCCCTGAGGCCGGTCCCGAGTTCTTGCGGCGAGTGAAGCAATTGGGCTTCTGTGACAGGCGGAGCCGGGGCCGCGCGAAGCCGCGCGCTTCGTGCGCGCGGAACACGCGTGTTCGCCCGGGCGGAAGGGGTGAAGAGGTCACCGGTGAGTGGAGGGCTTTCGGTAAGATGTTGTAAGCTCTTAGTTGGAAAAATACGCCGAGACCCTGGTGGACATGAGGTAAACACCACTGGATTTGAGGCATGTGCACCTGATGCGATGGACTGAACCATTTCGGTTCTATACGAGTGTCTGTGGCGAGTTTGTGGGACTGTTTCATGAAACCGATTCACCACACAGGCCAGGTTCAGGAGACCGTGGTGCACATGGGATGGGAGTGTGTTGTTCTTGGGTGCCAGTCTTGCACCTCTTCGTTCCGCCCTCTACGAGGCAGATCGGGAAATGCGTCAAGGAAACGGACATCTCCATCATGAAGCTGCGCGCCAGCTGGAATGTGAGGCTGGAAGTCGGAAGTCTTTGCCTGCAGGGTGTCCCACAAACTTCATTGAAACATATTGAACCCCCAGAAGAGGAGGTCGAAGCTGCGCCTTCGTATATTGGCTTGGATCTGTAGTGTCTCGCTGGTTTAGAGCGTATCTGGTCGCATGTTTCTGATGTGTAAAAAACACGGTGCAGGCGCCAGCGGCCTATTCCTGTCTTGGGATGTTCTATTCGATAGGATCGGTGTGAAAAACTGAGAGGTTCTTGTTTCTGCCACGCAGCAGTGCAGTGCAGGCCATGCGTGAAGCAGGTCGACACTCTGGCAGCGGAGTTCCCCGCGCAAACGTTCCTCGGCCGCGTGGCGCGCGGAGCGTGCGGAGCGCGCTCGAGGTCTGTGTCTTCAGGTTCTGGAAGCGATTGGCAGGATACGAGTGATTTGTTCCCAAAGGACACTAGGAGCAACTTGGTTCGTGATTTGGAGCGCTAGTCATACAGCAAAATTGTAACTGGGTCACACTGGCATCTTGAGGGACCATTGATGGATACATTGACCATGGAGGATCATGTCTTTTTGAGGAACTATTTGTACTTGACCTACGTGGGTGATCAGAACGACGTAGTCCCTCTGAGAAACGAGAAGCTTGCAGCTCACAAGGAGCGCTGCAGCTTGCGCCATCGGAGAGCATCGAGCCTGATCATGCCTCACGTGTAGGTTGCACAGACACGATTCCAAGTGGTCGGATGTTGTTCTATATACGGACTCCTCTTTTTTTGAGATGTTGAAGCCCTTAAATGCCGAGTTCACCACGTTCAATTTGGATTGCAGGTCGCCTTGTGCTTTAGGAAGGCAAGTGCCAGCAGACACACAGTCTTCAGACTCCTGTGCCCCTTCTGTTCGCAGACGGTTGAGCGCTGGGTGATCGGACAGGATTCCTTGTATGACACCGCCTTTGGAAAAGGCCGTCTTGAAGAGGACAGGCACTGCAGAAGTTCTGGAAACCCAAGCAATTCAGGAATCACATGGGGAGCTAGGGTCTACTTTTGCAGTTGGAACACCCTGTGTCACCAGTCTTGGCAATCAGAATTCTACACTACAGAAATATCGGTAAGACATCATGCATATATATATATAATTATATATAATATAAATTATGTAATATGAGTATAACAGGAGAACAATAATGATCACGATTAGTAGCAACTAGTAATGATAATCATCAAACATCATCCATGAGTCCATGAGTTTGTGTGGTTAAAAAACACCACACGTTTAGCCACTAAAAGAGCTAACAAAAATCAAACACTACTGCTGCCCCAAGGGCAGTCTCCACTCGAGATGCTTTTTCACCACCAACCACACGACGCCCGCAGCCCGGGCGACACCCCGGGTGGCCGTCCAGGAAAGTGCCTTCAGCCTCCCCTTCAAGAAGACGCCCTTGCAGCGGAGCACCACGTCGCCCTCTTGGAGCCCCAAGAACCGGAGCGCCAAAGCGGAGGCGACGCGCCGACGGAGCCGCAGCCGCCCCGGAGCCGTGAGCCCGGACCGGCTCGGTGCCGCCCCGGTGCGGTTGGGGCTCCGCCGTGTGCGACGGTAGATCCGTGGGTAGATCTCAGTTGCGTTGACTCGAAGTTCCGGCTTTGGCGGAAGGAACGCTTCCAGGATACATGCAGTCACACAGAACTCATGCTGGGTGTTTTCGGACCATTTTGTGACGAAGATGGGCATGGTTTTTGGTCTCCGCTCAGCCGCATCATATATTTCCGTCATTGTTCCTCATTGTCGTCTATTGTGTACGAGCAGTGGTTTTAAAGTCTCAGGCCTGCCACAGAGGAGATAGATTGCATTGCCTCACTACGATTTCCAGCCCCACACACGCATCGTCCGAGTGTTCGAAATCTGCAGCGCACTTGGCAGGATCCGCCTGCATTTGATTTGAATGAAGACGGTCAAAAACCTTCGTTCATCGCAACTTGGCTTCAACGTACGACGTACGTGTTGAACGAAGACATCGGCCCCCTCCCACGGGTGGGACGTGACGATGCCTGGAGCTTCGCCGCGAAAGGTATTTTGCCAGACATGCCCATCGAACAAGTCTCGATCTGTATACCATCGCCATCTTCGGGTTGAAGTAAAGAAGGGTAGGTAGGGACCCCCTGCAAATCTTTGATCCTTTTCCAAATGAGATGCATACCCATGAGTCTCTTGATTCCGTGCCCAAGCCATGTTCCTTTTCTTCTTCCCGACCGATCTTTCTCTGTGCTTCGTCTGGGAACCCAGATCCGTCTCAGGTGAAACAGAACCTCTCTTTTCCCATTCAAACCAGAACCTCTCTTGTCCCAGAACCTCTCAGGTCAAACCTTCCTCTTTCTCTCCCAACTAATTAGTTAAACCCTAAACCCCATCTCTCTCTCTCTCTCTTATTCCCTTTTTGCGCTGCTGAACAAAAATCCCCGTCCTTTCGTGCTCACGTCCCGTTCACGTCCCAGGTGCTGGGCTCGGGGTGCTATCGCATCGGCGCCTCCGTGGAGTTCGATTGGAGCTCCGTGAGCGCCGTCAGGACGCGGTCGAGAAGACCAACGGCGTTTCGGTGTCGAGCTCGAGCCGATCTTACTTTCTTATACTGTCTTGCACGGTCCTTGCACGGTTTAGTTTGCGTGTCTTCCTTTTACCTCTTGTTTTCGTGGCTTTGCAGGTTTTTCGATGCATTTTTGGGGGGTCACGAGGAGGTTTGGAGCTGAGGTCTAAGCCCCAGTTGGTGAGACAACAGGTCGCTCTAGGCATGAAGGAGCGGTCGCGAGGCAACAGAATGACATGGCTCAGTAACTATTGCGAAGCTGGATGTGGTTCGCGCTTTAAGGGAGAAAGCTGTCACTCCTAAGCAAGTGTCCAAAACCCACCAATTCTTTGTGATGATGAGAAAGAGGATAGAGGACGTTCTGAACCGGCACAGTTTGGGATTGGATCTTGGGGGCGGACCTCACCTGTTTGATTCTGGCCTCGCAGGACCCTGCGAGAAACTGGACACAGAGCCATGGCAACTGGTCCCAGAACAAACAACTTCAGCCAGGTGTTTCATTTTGGCTGGATAGAATATGATAGATGTGCGCCTTAGCTTACCACCTGTTTCTACTTTTTCCTTTGTGCCCTCAGGTGATCAATTGCAATCCAGAGACTGTGTCCACGGACTATGATGAGAGTGATCGTCTCTACTTCGAGGACACAGTAAACGCAGAAACGTGTGACGTGCAGCAGTTTTGCTCGGGCCAAAAGACTCCCCCCAATTCTGACTGTCTGAATGCCATTCAATGCCCACAGGACCCAGAAACTGGCCTCGTTGTTGCCACCACTCTGACAGGGAATTGTCCTCCCTGTCACCCCCGGACTTGCCACCCATTTCCGATCATGGCTCAAGCTGAGCGATGTGACCTGCGACGGAAGTCATCGCAGGAGTTGACCTTGGAGACCGTCTTGGAAATTTGCAATTTTGAGCAACCAGCAGGCCCACCCGGTTTGGGTCCATTTTGCAAGGGTTTGGGCTGCCTCCGAAGTCATGAGATGAAAGAGTTGCGTAATTAGTTGAGATGAAAGGGCTGCCTCTTTTGTACATGCATTTCTTTTTTCTGTGACATGCATATATGACATGCATATATGAGTGTTGTTCAATGTTGTTCACCTACAAATCTAGTGGGCAAGTCGGGCAAAGGCAACAATATTCAGTATTTGCAGGAGTAGTTAGTGCATTTTTTCAAATGTGTTTTGCATATTTTTGCATGTTGTGATGCTTCAAACCTGCTCCTGGCAGGTACCATTGTATCTGTCGGCGGTCAGACGCTTGCCCGGCCAGTCTTTCTTGAAACTGGTTCCCGCCCGGTTCTGGGTGCGTCGCTTCCAAACGGTTCCCGTCCAAGTGCAGCGGTGGCTTGAAGCGCCAGGCCGAACAATTTGGCACCGAAGCTGGACAAGATGGGAATCAATATTCTTGGAACGGCTGCACAGAATATTGACCGGGCAGAGGATGCTTGGACTTTGAAGCAGATCTTGCCCTTGAGTAGGAGGTAGGAATAGGCAGTGTGTAGAGCTTCGCAAAAGGCTGAAATGCAAGAACCTGTGCCCACAGATGCAGACACAACATTGAGTTTGCGCCTCTCAAATTTTGTGCAGACAAAGTGAGCTGTGAATGCAGGAAAATGTTCTCTCCCGAACTGCTGTTCACCGGTTTGACCCATGAGACCCGTACCGTTTGGGCGGGTCCTCCCCGCGGTTTCCCCGCTTTTGCCCGCCGGAAGGATCGCTCGAAGTTCTCGGCCATGTGCGACGAACTGGGCGTGGATCAACCGGAATGGTCGGAGTTCGTGAAGCTGGAGGTTCGCGCGCCCCGGAGTCGCTCGGGCCGAGCGCGGTTCGTTGGTTCGTTCGTTCGTTCGTGTGTTCTTCTGCTATTTTTATCTATTTTTGCCTTCTTGGGATTGTTCGCCAGAGAGAGACACGACGTGTGATTAATTTTGCGTGTTCTTTTTTTGGCGGTCGTAAGGTATCTCTTGTCGTGTCGGGGTCAGAAAATGTCAGAAATTGAAGATCTTCCACAGTTCCTTAGTGATGCCACCGTGGACCCGCCGCTATGCAACACACCCCATCTTCCACGCCATGTAGTGACGGTATAGTGACGGGTAGTGCCCTCTTTGACAGCGAAAACCTTCGGGACGCCAGCGCACGTCACGTGGCAGGAAGCGCTGAGCTTTGCGAACATGGTGGGCTTCCCGGTGCTCGTCCGGCCCTCCTACGTGCTCTCGGGCGCGGCAATGCGGGTGATCGACAACGAGGACGACGGTTCTCCATGGACTGGAAGAAACGACAATGGGGACGTGGAGAAAACAGCGACAGCGATGTGAAGACGCAAAAGACCTGCACCAATTTAGTTAGAGTTCTGGGCTGGACATTGAGGCCCGGGTCATTGCTCTGGGCTCTGAGGGGGTTGAGAGATTTGTCTTGAAATCGGGCTAGAGATTCTTGGACTCATGAGAGGAAGTTGAGTCGAAGTCCAATTTCCCAGTCGTTTTAAGACGTGCATGGCTTTAGGCGACGACTTCTTTGAGGCTTTGACATTGTGTTCCGTCGTAAGAGTGATTGAGAGGCTGAACAGTGCCTTTTCCAAAAGCGGCTGGTGTCCAGGATCAACTGAAAGCATTCCTGGGCACTTCAGCTGTTGCGGGGTGACCAAGCTTTAGAGTTGATTACAGTGCTCATGGGTGATATGTTGTGCTGCAGTCTGGCCTCCGAATCAAGTCTACAAGAGATGACCAGACCCAAGTCGTGCAGATTCCAGGAAGGGTTGGCTTGAACTTGTTCCAGTCTCATCTTAAGGGACGATAAGCAAAGTGCTGTTCATTCAACCTTTAACTTTGCAGATGCTCGGTTTGGCCTTTCATAGTCAGAATGTTGTGTATTTCTGTTCGTGCCTGAAACACGCAGGTGGAGCAGGAGTTCCCAGTGGTGATTTCCAAGTATGTCGAGGGTGCGAGGCGGATGGGGCCGTTCGCCACCACCACTTCTTTCACCGACTCTTTCCTAATGGCCATCGTTCTCTGCCCATTTGGGCACGTGTGGGCAACCCAGTTTCGTTGGGTCCACATGCAGGAACCGTTCCCCTCCGAATGAAACGTCCAGGGATGCGTTCGGCGACGGGTCGCCGTTCCCCTCCGAACCGCAGGGAGATCGAGTTTGATGGCATTGGCCGCGATGGGCAAGTCCTCAACTATGCCATCTCCGAACACGTGGAGGCGGAGATTCAGGGAGATCCATGCCTTCTTGCGGTAATACGTTATACGTCCTTTAACAGTGGGTATGCAATATCACCACATAATGCAACACATACTGTATTTTAGAGAAAGGCCTGCAACTGAAGCATCATCATCCACTGTTACTAGTAAATGGATGTAAATGGGATAGACTGAAGGTACATGTCATATATTTGTTTTGATTGGATTTGAAACTCGCCGGGTCCCAGAGTTTCAGAGTGCCAGGGCCAGTCTCGTTGGTCGTCTCGTTGGTCGTTCTGGATCCGGGCGGCCCGGTTGGTGGGTCCTCCTGCGTGGGTCGCCGTGATCAGGATGCTGGCACTCACAGTGGCGATGCCACGTTGCTCCTCCCATCCCAGCGTCTCTACTTGGAAACGCATCGCCGGGTGATGCATGTGGCTGCCCAGTTGCCCAGAGCTCAGACCGGAGGAGATATGGAGATGTTGAAGAAATACGATGAGTCAGCCTTCGTGTCAAAGTGGCTGAACATGCGTCAAGATGGATTATTGAAAGAAATCTCAGTTTAAAGACAGGCGGCTAGATCACTCTTTCCATTTCTCACAACCTCATGGCCTGTGCCTTTTGAGCCCTCGAGACACGCGTTTTGCATCCATGTCCATGTTGAGCGACTTTGGAATTGGATGCTTCTGTGAAAGGTGCAAAGCTCTCAACATTTCGGGCCCCTTTAATGTGCAGTTCATGGCGCAGGCGGCTTCTCACCGACTTCTCACTTTCTCTTCGCCGAAAATGCGTCTTTTTTTTAGATCTGGAGCTGCTGGGACACTTGGGACCCCTCAGATGAGCAGGCTGTTAGAGGTTCGAAACCAGACCACCACGAAAACGGACACGGCTTCAAGAGTCAGCCGGGACATGTGACCAGATATTACCACCACTTGGTGATGGGATAGCTCCACTGGCAGGAAGGTTCCTGCAGTTCCATGCGAACGCTCAAAGTCATCGAGTGCAATGTGAGAGCCTCCAGAACCGTGCGGGCCCCAGACCCGGCTTTGCACCAAATCCCGGACTTGATCAACTTGGTCCTTCGTATCGCGTTTCTCAGCGAGACGGAGGGGCCCAGTCACCGAAAACACTCAGCAAGTCACCCACGGTTTTGGTCGAACTTTGATGTCCTCAAGTGCGGGGAAACGACCACCCGCCCAATTGCAGTGTTGGTTCTTCTTGCATTCCGGTGTCTCCACAGGTGATCGAAGGAGCGAGTAGGGCAGACCGTTTTTGTTGAACAGATAGCAAGTTTGTATGCACAGCAGCAGGTTCAAGGCGGGGTTCCTAAACTGTTTCGCGCATTTGTGATTTTGTGATGTACGTTGACCTCAATGGCTTGCTGACAGTTTATTTGGTGGACACTGCGAAAGCGTTTCCAGGTACCCTTCGTATCCAAGACGCTGAATGTGAACTTCATTGAGCTTGCCACTCGTGTTATGCTGAAGCAGGACAGATGCCAAGGAAAGGCAATTTGTTTTGCTTCTCAATTTCCTCCCCACAAGCTCTGGGTTGATCAGGTCTTTACCATTTACATCTGTTTACAACTCCCGCAAATGAACAAACATTAAACAACAACAAAGCACCTGTGCCAAGACCATGTCCAGACAGGCCGGGGGTGTTCCACAAAAAACCGCAGTTCTGACAGCTTCTGACAGCACTGCAATTCAGCGCTTGGTAGGACGTCAGACCTGCACCCGTCTATGTCTATGATTTCCAGTTTGTCTCTTGCAAGGCGAGGCAACACCTGGAAACTTGGGGACCCAGCGCAGAGACGATGACCCGGCCTTGGCGCATTTTCCCAAGTTCTGAATCCGAGCTTTCCCTTTACCTCGATTGAATCACACACGTTTTTTCCAGGGGACAACTCACTCGATCGATAGAATTCTATAGCTCTATAGCTCACCTCCAACAGGTCACCCACACCTCCCGGGTTTTTCTGTCTTCCCCTCTTCGCCGGGCAATTGCCACCCAATCCTCGCCACCCAATCCGCTCCACCAAGGGCTCCCACGAGGCCTTTCCCGGTCCCTGAAAACCCATACAAATTTGCTTCGGGTCCGGAAGTTCAGTGACCCTTGCGGAAAACCAGGTCGTTTGGCTCTCCCCTTTTGGGAGAAGGTCTGTTTCCGGGGTCCGTCCTTGCCTTTCCCCGCGGCTTAGCTCGGTCTCGGTCGCTCGGGTCGCTCGGCGGCTCGGGGTCTCGGATCTCCGCGAGGCTCCCATGTTTTCCTTCCAACGGCTCAGTGGATCGGATCCGCACGTGGGCGTCGAGATGCAGAGCACCGGCGAGGCGTGTTCTGCTTTCAGCGGGGTGGCTGGGTGGTTCGTCCGGAAGGACGGGTGAAGACGGGGAGCTACCGAGCAGCTAGACGG
Source organism: Durusdinium trenchii (assembly GCA_963970005.1). Classification (NCBI taxonomy): domain Eukaryota; class Dinophyceae; order Suessiales; family Symbiodiniaceae; genus Durusdinium; species Durusdinium trenchii. Next base: position 120,886 of record CAXAMN010011558.1, read on the forward strand.
AGGCGGTGAAGCTGACTGGTTTGTTTCTGAGATGAGCGAGATCAACGAGAGGGGCTGCAACTGAGGTCCATTGAGTTGTAATTCATAGATATTCATGGAATGATTGCAAGAAGAGAGATGTTTCTCATGGGAAATAGGACATGTCACATGTCATCGTTTCTCACCTTTTTGCCTGTGGCTTCTGCAGCGCAGTGCTTCAGGTGGCATGCTTTGGGCAGAATGCCAATGAGGCGTACGGCGCACTGGTGTTTGCCACAAAGAGATGTCCGTACCACATCACACTTTCTTGCCACTGATCAATGTTGTTTGTATCCTTTTCTGGGATATCCTTGCATTTCTATCGCACCTTACCTTGGGGGCCGCAAATGCAATGGTGATGACAATAATGATGTTGGTTGCAAGAGTCGCGGGCAAAGGCAATGAAGATGAACACAGGCAAACTGGCGAGGAGTTTGTCGACCTTCAAAGGAGAGATTACGAGGAGAAAAACAACATCCGGAAGCCGGTCCTAGCTGTGACACTTTCTCTTGTCCCTAGAAGTCGAAGCACCATTGTTTTACCTAAGGGTTTTACACTACAAAACCAGATCACTCGATGCATCCCATGATTCATCAGCCATGCTGGCCAATTACTCCAGAGGCATTCCTCAAGGCGTTGATCGCGAGTGGTGTCAAGGTCTTCTTCGAGCCTTGTGGGTGCTCCCTGGCACGTATTTAGGGAGTCCAAACCCAGTTTCGGAACAGGATATTGAGCAGGAATTGTGGTACATATACTAGCTACCGTACCAGGTTTTGACCCTCCGCTCATTTGATGGTCATTTCGTTAGTGAAACAAACTGATGGCATTGGTCAGCAGAACTCGTGAATGATTTTCGGTGCTTCAAGAGTGACTGAGCCAGGATCCTGTTGTCCTTGGGCTCACAGGCCCGAGCCAGAAATCTTTGAGTGGCAAAACATCAGCACAGTCTCATGATTGATGTGCAACTCCTGCCACGACTCACCACACAGTCATACAGCTGCTACTGCAGGAGGACAAGAAGACCATTTTGAAGTACCTGCCCTTCTTGGATGAGATGGGGTACAAGTAGGGCGCCCCGTTGATCGGTTGTTTCCGAGCAGAACATGGGTTGTCTCAAAAAGGAGGGATTACCTACTGCACAAGAAATCGTCTTTAGTGCGATAACTATTTGATTTATCCTGGATGGATTGCACCCGATACATGCTCATGTTTGCCAGCCGCCGCTGTCAATTTCGCAGCGACGCCGGATTTCTTTCACCGGATGTGCTAAGGATCTATGGAACCACTGGGACAGCCTCATTCATAGAGGCACTGCTGGAGTGCTGGTGGCTGGTGTCTTTTGAGAGAACAGCCAATCACTTGGGATTTGACCTTTCAACTGAGATTCATCATGATTGCATCTAATTTGTTGTGGTGGAATAGGACAAGTAGGGGTTACCCGGAATTTCGCTCCACCATTGGCTGGACCTTGGACGCGACAGGCTAACGCACCCAAGCGGAAGGGAGCCAGCATCAACGTCAGCACACTGGCAAATGCAGTCCTGGCCTTGGGAAAGTGTGATCAGAAGTCCCAAAAAAGGGGCTGGAGCTAAGATCCTTTTCTGACCACTCTATAAATACTACTGTAATCTACTGTATAAGTACTGTAGGGCTTTTCTAGAAATGCCTAGATCTGAGACCCCCGAGCAACGCCGTCGTGGGCAAGTCTCCACGATGCCGCGGAGCGAGGTCACGCAGAAGAAACCAAACGTGATCTCAGCGATGGCGGACTGAGTCTGGGGAACGATGTTGTACCGACAGCGCTGCTTCGCGACTGGACTGGTGAGCGACGGGGCGATTGGGGAAGACCCCCAAATCTCAAGAGTTTCAGGGTCCAGGGTTGTTGGATCTACTGATCTACTGTATTTTTGGATGGTTCAACAGACAAAGGCATGATCAAAAGGGGTGGCCATGTGAATTTTCTTTTGAACACACCCATTTCATTTTGATTCGGTGCGTGCGCCGAACCATGTCTGTGGATGTTTTTGTTGAAATGCCGAAAGTGCAGGACAAGTCCATCGGCATTGTCATTTGCACGCCTTCCTCAAGAGAGTCCCTCTGGCCTGTTTTGGGAAGGCAAACACCCAAGAAGCAAGGTAGGGCAAGGGAGCCATTGTTGGATACACCATTCAGCCACGGCAGAGTTCAAACCGGCCACGATTTTGCCCCGCTCTCGACGGCCTTTGGAGCTGGGATGGATGTTCTTTTGCTATCCAACAATTATTAAGTGCGCCTGCAGCTTCATTCTCAACATCAGGATGAAACCAACAGAGGTTTAGACCAGGATTGACAGATTGATCGCTTCTTTTTTCCTGGATTTCTGTGGGGTAGATCTTTCGAAGACTGCTTTCCTCGGATGTCAGTGACTGTGGGATGCTTGTGACTGTTGGTAGAAGGACGATATACCATGTTGGCAAACATGAATGGACTTTCAGATCTGGACGTCCTTCCAGGTCTTTTTTGCGTCTTTCCCCATCTCCACCTCACGTGATGGATGGAACTGTTTCTAACGTTTTGGACCATTCCCATGGAGACGCGATTTTGTTTGGACCATTCATGACCATTCCCCCCCAAATTTGTTTTTGCACAGATTTTGGAGCATGAAGCGAGCGATCACGAGAGGTCCCAAATGGACCATTCACGAGACCTGTCAGACTTCTGGAGGTGGACCATGAGAAAGTCTCAGACTTTGGTCCATTCATGACCAATCCATTTTGGACCTCTCAGACTTTGGACCTTACACCCCTGGCCGCCGGCTTCGCGGCCTTGGCCGAATCGGTGCCTCGGTGCCTTGGTGGAGTCCGACTTGAGCTGGGTGCTGTCCCCGGGCCCCGAAGTCAAAGACCTTCCGTTTCGGGTGACCTAGGTGGACCCTTTTGAAAAATGGTCTGGGTCTGGGACTTGCAGGGGGTATAGTCTAGTTGACAAACTCCAGCCAACGGGCCGATTCTGCTACGACTCCAAAGCACCCAGCAGATGGTCTGTTTTTGACTGCACTCCGGCGAGAGCAACGTGCCAGCTCCGGTGGTGCGACGGCCGGCTACTTCCTACGAAGGACCGCGAACGTGGCGAGCAAGGTGTTTACTACTCAACTTGCACTCCACCCGTCGTTGATCCATTCATTTCATGTTGCTTTTCAGTCCGGGACCGAGCAGGTGGTACTGGTCATGACCGGTGACCGCGGTGACCCATTTCGTTGGAGAGGTCTTATTGAGGTCACAGTTAAGTGTTTTGATCCCAGGGACTTGGAAGGACGGAGATTCCCCACTCAACTCAAAAAGCCTCGGGCCGTATCCGTCTATGTGTGGGAGGATCTCTTCAGGGACCCTGTGCCGAGTAACCAAGGACTTTTCCCTACCAGTCCAAGGAACAAGTAAAACCTGGTCCCTAATCCCATTGAGTACTGCTTTTGTATGACCAGACCCAGTGACATGAGGTCCGTAAGACCTGCTGAGTTCTTTTTGGGGGAGGGAAAAGGCTGCAAAGGGAGAGGTCTCTCCCTTTTCCAAAACATGCAGAGATGCCCCCCCCTCCACAGATGATGTTGCTTCGTCAGCTGCTTCGTGCCGCACGTCTCAGCTCGGACACGCGGCCCACGTGGCGCAGGAAAGCTCTGGAATCTCAATTAACTCTGCTAGTGAACCTCCAGCAGGCTGGCTTCCGATCGACTCGACGCCCAATCGATGGCAGCAGCGGCATGAACATGACAACGAAGATGTGACTTCCGCGACATGATTTGCGAGGCATTGATGTTCATCGATGCCCTCTATGAGAAGTGGAGTGTAGAAAGACAGGGAGGCGAATTTTGGACCCTGGATTCGTGGCAGGAATGCCACAGAATAGCTTAGATCTGCTGGCCTTGCCCAGCATTTCAGCACTTCCGAGACTTGTACAAACTCTTGTTGACAACTTCTGAGAGACTTCCAAGCAGATTCACATCAGCCAACCCCCCCTACATGATCAGCCGCACAGCCAGCGCAGCGCACAGCGCGCGCAAAACTTGGCAGTCTCTCAGTGCGCCATTATTTTTCGTGTTGGCTGGAGGCCAACAGTCTTTTGGCAGATGCAGCCTGGCAAAAGCTGCTGCAAACAGACGATCCCTAGCGAAGGAAAACCTGCGCCATTGCTGAATTATCGTTTGCAAGCTTACATACATTAGCTCCAACTTATGTGGAATCATCCGGTGGAGCTGGTCTGATCATTGATGGCCTTTTGAAAGAAACCGTTTTATTGCAAACATCTTGTTGCTACCTGGCACAGTGGAGTTCCAACAAAGTAAACAAATATGGTCTTCCAAGCTGACGCTGCGCTTAACGATTTCGCTAGGTCAAGGGTAGAGCGCAAATGGCCTGATAACCACAAGTTCATCGAATATGATTGTCTCAAACAGCGGAAAGTCATGGATTTTGGTGTTCCTAGTACAGTACCTTTGGCGGAGTTGTTGCTTTGTGTGAGGCGAGATGCGTCGTGCTGCAGCTGTTCTGGCTTGGGCCGCGTGGGCTCAGTTTCCTCCGGTTTGGCAACTGCCTCCGGATGGCTCGTGTGAAGCTCGGAGCACGCAACCCCATGAATTGGAGAGGTCGTGGTTGGCTTGGAAGGACATTAAGCCATACTCAAAGGTCCTGGTGCCATCAATGGCTCCGCTCACCGGTTTCACGTTGTCCAGGCAACAAGCGTTCTGCCAGCCCAGAACGTGCGAAGAAGAAACGCAAGGTCGTGTTGGTGAAAGCTCAGCAGGCGGGGCCCACCGGTGGGAGGTTTGTGGATCCTGAAAGTGCCAAGTCACATGAAGTCACCAGCTGTGGTTCAGGTTTTTTACTCGCGCAAACACAAGGTCACCCAGTTTTTCGTGGTTAACTCCCAGCAGTGGTTCAGGTTTCGTCCAAGTTTGATCCTGCGGGATCTCTCCAAACCATGGGGGAACATCAATCACTCTGTCCAGAGACTGTTTGTTGAGTCTGACACTGGCCAGGCTGCGGCCGAGCGAGGTTGGAGCACCGAGCGAGAGGGAGGGGCAGCGGTGAAAGAAGAACAAGAGACAAGATGGCCCCAGAAGAGCAGAAGGTATGATGATAAGCGTGCTTTGTTCTGATACATGGTTAGGTAAGCCACCCAACACCTCCAAAGAAGGCCCTCTTTGGTGACTTCTGCGCCAACCGCCAAGCACCGCGAAGCTTCCCGACCCAAGGTCGTGCTGCTGTGAAGCCAACCGCCAAAGTTGCTCGAGCAAAACCAGCTCCCATTCCTGGCGGTACAGCAGGCAGTGGACAGCAGTGGAAAGAGCTATACATGGGATGGTTTGAAGATTCTGCAACCATCTGAGCCCCATTGGACTAGTGGACTTGTTCATCTACCTTCCCAAATCAGGTCCCACTGGCAGGTTCCCAGTAGATTTCTATAGAGACATGCGCACATGGAGGGGTTGAAGCTCCCGACATCACCACTTCAGCACCATTTCCTCCATCTTTCACTTCAGTTTCGCTTGCTTCGCATGTTTGAGCGGCGCACACGCCACAAAAACCACGAACCTCGAGGCCGCCTTTTGGAATGGCTTGGACATGGCCGTACAGATACTCCACGCCTAGGAGCGGGCCGGCGATCGGTTCCGACAGCGCTGTGGGCCACGACGTGATGAGTCTCAACCAGATGTGTTAAGGTGATCTTCCCATTCAACATCATTCAACTCTGTCGGAGGCTCTAACACAGAGCGCGCCGACGTGCAGGCATGCCTGATGTTTTTGTTGCAGCTTTGATGCTACTGCAGACTCTCAGAATGCTCCTTGAGTAGTAAAGTTGTACATGCGCAGCGGGTGAGTGTCGTTCACATCGCGAGAAGCCAGGTGGAGAAGCAGGCACGCGCGCGCGCTTGCGCGCCCCAGCTACCCTAGCTGTTTGATTAGTCATTTTCTCGAGTTCAATTGAACCGCCAAGAAACATGAAGCAGAGCGTGTTCCTGTTGGCTTTCAGTTTCACTAACTCCAGGAGAAGCCGCAAAAACCTCTCGTTCCTGAGAAGGCCCAGTGATGTAACCAGCCGACATGGCCGCCGACGATACGACTGTGTCATGCACAGGCTCCAAAGGTTTCAGTACGAGTGAAGCAAAGCTCGCTCCTCAGAATGTTGGAATCTCCCTTTTTGTTCCCTTTGCAGATCAACTGGGCATTTGCGTTGGCAGAAGATGCAAACTCATGCTTGTTTGCAGGTATGATGGCAAATAGCAAACCCTCACGTAGAGTATCAAACATTCAGGTCAACCTCAGGTTGACCGTTGACATGAATACGTATTGGGGTTCCCTCTTAGGGGTCCATCCCAACCCACCTGACCATTGGTCTTCTATTCATTTCCACTGCTCCGAAAAGGCTCGACGAACACTTCAAAGAAAGGCCGGGCGAGATCTGGCTCCTTCGTGTTCTGCAGCAGACTGAAACCGCCACTGCCCGGATCTGACTCCCGGATCTGGCTCCGAGTGTCTCCAACTGCCCGGGGGGGGGGGGGAGTGTTTCGGAGGAGGCACATTCTCTTGAGACAGGGACTGGATATGACTGGATGCATCTTGGGCCAAATATGTGGCCCATCCTCCCTATTTATGCACACCTCTTCTTCCACCAAAGGCAAGGACATCCAATTCACCGGCAGGTCGACAGCCCGCGGAGAGCGAGTCTGACTCCTCCAGCGATAGCAGGAGTGGAGAAAACCTGTGGGGGTGTGATGGTAAATGATGGTACTATATAATACATAATAATACATTATAATACTATATTATATATAAGGCAAGAGAAATCAACAAGAATTTGATGGATGCCTTCTTCTTCTTCTGGACGGAGGGAAGAGAAAGGGGGAAGACAAAGGGGGTGAGTTGCAAACAACAAATTGATGATTCGTGGATCACTAGGGGGTATAAGGGTTCTGCACCAATGAATGGCCTGAGCGCAGTGAACATCACCGGCCGAACATGAACAGGAGCACCTGTGAGCCCTTTAAGCTAGAGACCTGTGTGGGAGCCTGTCGGCAGATCCACTTCAACCCACAAAGCTTCTATATACGTATATATATATATATTATCTATATTACATTTATAGGACCCCCAAAACAGATAGAAGAGCAAATCCTGGTCCAAACCTGTCTTGAACATTCCAACAAGTAAAGTATGTTCACTCTGATCCCCACAGTAGTGGTCTTGAACACAGTGAATCCTCTGCATCTTGTAAACCGGTCCCCACTCCTTTTTCTTGGCCCGTCCTTTAGCCAGTCCCCACCCCTTCAACCGCAACCCATGCTGCCGGGACACCTCCAACCTCCCCTCCACTCATCTGCTCTGCGAGGAGTAGCAGCCCAGACTCGCGGAGCCCGACCTCGCCCGTGCTGGCCGTGGTGGGGGGACGCCACGGCGCCCCGCGCGCGGTAGGACTGCGCGTGGCGTGGCATGCCTTGGACAGTGCGTAAGAGGACTGTACTGCTTGTACTGTTTGTACTGCTTGATGTAAGCCGCTCCCCGCCATGAAAACCAATGATTGAAATGTCATGGATTTCGGATCACTCGAAGTGAAGTAGTTTTATAATTTGTTCATTTTTCTTGCTGGCTTGTGACACCAGGTGACACCAGCAAAGGTGACGAAGAGGCCGGACCGGACGCACGAAACGCCGGGTCGTCACCGGGCCGAACCACGTCCGCAGTTCGGGCCTCCCAAACGGTCGCTGGCACACGCAGCACGGGCAGGCCGAAAGCTGCATCGCCAAAGAAGGCCCGATGTCGCAGGGGTTGGCACTGAAAAACGCTTTGAGATACTTGGGTCTCCAGACACGAGACACCAGACACCCCCAGACACCAAACATATCCAGACACCAAAGTATGAATTTGTACGATGTTATTTCGAAAGCCAGGCGATAGGCTTGGCTTGGCTTTCATCCCCCCCTTCTCAGGTAAGAGCCAGATTTGCTCCGATTCCCATTTCACCAAACCTGTTCGCCCTGACGGCTGGCGATCTTCGCCCTACTGTGCGCTTTTCGCGAGTCGCGACCCCTCGTTTGGTCGAGCCACTCGCGCCGAGGGGCGGGGGTGGCGACCCGGGGCCAAGCATGCTAAGATGGGCAGAATTGACTCATGGCTTTCTGTGCCAGGCAGTGCAAAAAGAGACAAAGGCCGTGGAAAACTTGTTGCTTTCCTTTTTTTTTTGGAGGGGGTCAGTCCGACTGTCGACAGCATGTTGAGAAGATCGAAGGCTACCACACTCGAAGGATAGAGTCCTACTTCCACGAATTGGATCCGCATAAAAGCACCGCCCAATTCTGTCTTGGGTGACTTGGTGCAGATATTCCGATCGAACACGCATGCCTTGGATCAGGTAGCACCTACCACCTTGATCCTTCTTGGGCCACTTGATTGAGTGGTTTAGATTCGTTGGCCGCGACGCCCACGCCGGACAGGTGAAAAAGCGAGCTGCCCCACCAGCAGCGAGTCTCGCGCCGGCTGCAGCCTGAGTCCATCGCGAACACACCGGGCCACCGATGCGAAGGATGCGTTCCTTGAGGACTATCATCATATCATTCATGAATTACATGATCATGGGGGAAAACATATTGAACAAACAAACACTATATGGCAACGTTGCTATCATTTTAGAGTATATTGTTTATATAGTTCATTTTAACATATTTTGGGCACGGAACGTCATTGCAATGAGGTTTGCTCTTGTGATTGATTTCAGAGCGCATCCTAGCGCGCTTCCTTCCCGCTGCTTCCCATGTGAAGGCAAAGGCCAAGAAGGCCAACGACGGCTCCAGCGTGCCGACCAAAGCGAAGAAGACCGAAGCTCCGCCGGCTCCAGTCCAAAGCCGAGGGGAAGGTGAACAGATATGGGATGTTTCTATTTTTCCTTTTTCTTGCCTTGGATCTTAGCCATTTTCACTACTACTCCAAGCTTCTAATACTAACATTCCTACAACCTACTACTCCGCTATTGCTACTGCTACTACCACTGCTGCAGCCACCGCAACCACCATTGTTGCCACTATTTTCGCGAGTTCTATTGCTGTCGGCTTAGTTTGTTGTCAGCCACAAGCAGACAAACGGTGGACAACTACCATACTCCACTTCGCGGCCTTGTTGAGCCTTCACAAGCTTTGTTAAGCCGAGTCTTAGCAAAACTGATGCACAAGAGCACAAGACTGCGCTTTGTGAAGCCTGGGCCCCTTCCACTCAGTCAACAGCTGATCCAGCAGAGACCATTCATCAGTCTCCTTTCTGATGCACGCGGGCCCACGCACGTGGTCCTAGGTGCGGTTCGCACCCGCGGCAACCGAGGTGAAGGTGAAGAAGCCCCCGCCGGAGAAGCCGAAGCCGAAGCGCGTGGAGGCCGTGCAGGTGGTCACGCCGGCGGCCACTCGGTGGAGGTGTTGGAGAGGTGTGGGAGGTGTTCTCTTTTCGGATGGAGAGTGAAAGGGGAAGGGAATGGAAGGGAGAGATTCCAACAGATCCGAGATTTGGATCAACCGATAGACCCATCAGGTTCTACATGGCCTCATGGGAACACTCCGTGACCACTGGCAGTCCGACCGAGAATCCACGTCCTAGGCTGCACCCGCTGCACAGCCAGTGGAGTCCTTAGACCCATGCTGGGGTCGGGATCTGTGGGTCTTCCAAGGGGGGAAAGCAACGTCGGATCTATTGGTAGATCACAAGGTATGGGGGATTTGATAGTGCAGATAGGATTCGGAATTCTCCAAGTAGATCGAGTTCTACACCTAGATGCACAAGAACTAAGTATTGACTATGTGCTTTGTTTTTCTTGCCACATAGGATCCAATCAAAGAATCAGATTGAAACTGCTTGAAGAAGGAGGCTCCTTCTGGAATTGATGGCGGGCAATGGCAGCAGAAAAGCTGGGTGAGACCCTCCCCAACCCACCCAACCCATCCATGTCCCATTTGTTGTTCTTCTTCCCCTTCCCTCCTTCGACACTTGCTTTGTTTGCTGCTTTCTCCGTCCAAGCGGCCGGACCGAACGCCTCTCAGGAGCTCTCTGAGCTGGATCAGATGGGTCTACAGGATGCGGTGCTGGAGCGGCTACGGACACTGTGCGACAAGGATGTGGACCCCAAGGTGGGAGGGGAGGTGGAAGACAAACAGTGAGAAAAAAGGAATGAAGAGACAGGTGGAGGAAGGGTGAACAAATTGAAGAGCGGTATTTGGAGCATTGTGCATGGGAGCCGTGTACAAAGCCTGCAACGATCCAGACTTCTTGCAGGAATATGATTCAGTTTCCTTTGAGTTGCCACTTTATGACACGACTTTGGGGCGTTTGTCGTTCGTGTCTTTGGAAAGCTGTTGTGGGGCTGTTTTTTTTTTTTCCGCGGCACTTGTTTCGCGGTCTTTTGATGCTGCAAGGTCCTGGCAGAGTACATCGTAGTCCTTGCCCAGATGAACAAAGGTCAGGCTGCAAGTTGTGCTGCGAGTTGTGGCTGTGAGTGTTCTTCAGTCGAAATCGGAGCCAGGTCCTGACCATTTGTCGGGCGAGCTAGAGGCATTCTTCTCTGACAAGGCCTGCAAACTATTCCAAGATCTATCATGATCTATCCGAGATCTCTATCCTGCAATTCCATCAGTCTTTGCAGGTCTTGCTGATGCTTTCCTGTGCCACTATGAGATAGTCATTTTGTTTCTAACCAAATTCAAAGGTTATAGTTGTAATGTAGGTTGGATGGGGTGTCTTTGTGTAGAGTGCTCCCAGCAAGAAACTAGTGCACAGTGCACGTTGTCAAGCCTTTGATGCATGACGAGCGCGACTGACGGGTGCTCCCACCTCTGTCATGGCGCGTTGCAGGCACTCCTTCAATCCTTCGTGAGATGGGTAGAGGACCGATCCTTTCTTTGAGGTCTTCTGTGGCGACTCCGTCGCGACGGAGCCGAGGCTGTTGGATGAGTTTCGGTTCTTGCAAGTCTGAGCCAGATCTAGATGAGCTTTGCTATGTTTTGCTAATCTATGTCAATCTGAAGCTGGACATCAGATGTCAGCCTCAGAGCTTTGCTTGCAGGAGTGCAAGTGGTCTTTCGTCCCTGGTGGGCAGTCGCTCTTCGATCAAGCGCACGTGCCGCATGGGGGAAGCCAAGCACGTAGTTCTTCACTCCCATGCTGATTACACCCTGGAAGACGATCCCATGGACCCTGAAAACCACTGGTTGGTAGAGGATTTCACACTCGGACCCAAGGCCAGGACGTCAGGGTCTATGTTAGTTGACTCGGGAGTGTAACATGGACCCCCGTCCAACCACTGGCTTCACTTCTCAGGGTCGGGAGTCCCCGGCGGGGGGGGGGTAACCGGTAGACTTCTTGTCAATGAGTAGGTCCATCAAGGCAGTCTAAAAGGAACGGCAGCCAAATGAGTAGAGTGCAGATTCATTGACCACGAGGGCTTTCTCACGAGTGAGAAACTGAAAGGTGCTGAATTCCAGTGTACTCAGGACTTTTAGGCTACAAAAAACAGGTCAAACCGAACTCTTTTAATGGTCTTCTCGAAAGACCGTTTGGCGGAGAACAACCCGTCCTTCCTTTCCGCTGGGCATCACTCCGAGGCCACTGAAGCCAAGAAGTGCGCCAACAGGCCAAGAATGGCACAGCCCCATTTAAACCAAGAAGATACTAGGGGCGTCTTCAGGTAGATGGAGTTTGAACAGAAGACCCTTCCATCATCTTCTTACTTGAAAGCTTTCCCTAACAATCCATGGACATGGCACATTTGCCGCCCATTGGGGCAATTGACAATTGATCTACATGTTTTAAAGGCCAGATCGTCAGATCAATCACCATCTGCGTCCCATATATGCCAGCCCTTTCCAACCAGCGACACCGTCTCAACAACGAACGGGAAGCATCTCGTAGAACAAGACATGGACCGTCAACTCTTCCTTCGATCCGCCGGTTCGGAACGAAAAGACCAGAGTCAGAGGGCTGGCGACGCGGCAAAGACGACAAGACGACGAAGCACCATGGTATGTGGTAGACGGCACGTTAACTGTCTAGAAATTCGACGTAGAAAGCAACTCTTCCCCTAAAAAGATCGATCGCCGTAAAGGATCGTTCGACATCTTCCACCGGTCGTCAAACCATCGAAGGTTCCATTCCCAGACACGACTAAAGGGACTGCCATACATGCCGATCAGGCCAGGGGTAGTACGAGGGGGGGTCAATCTATAGGCATATATGGCACACACGGAGTGTATGGGATTCCTGTTCCATCCTCTTTTTTCCACCACCACGGCAACCCTGCGAACCCCACTCCGCGCAGCAGGTGCTGAACGGCCGGTGGACTTCAACAACGGGACCGGTGTCGCCCCGTTTCGCCGCGAACCTCGTCCGTGGTGCGATGTGATCTTGAAAGGCGTTCCACGAAGACATCGATTTGGTGAATACATGACATGAGCAGAGATATGGAAAGGACAGATGAGGAGAGACATGGACCAATGGAGAAAGGATTGGATCCGACCGAAAAGGCGTCGACCTTTTGGGTGCCTTTTGCAGGATGGTACGCCTGGCAGCTAAAAGTGCTGAGGCAGGACCATGGAAGATGTACAAACTACAAACACACTGCGGTGCCATTTGCAGAGATGGGGAGCAGGTCAAAATCCCACTCAATGAGGTCCCCATTCGACAGGCGGTGGTCGCCGTTCAAGCCAGGTCACCTCTGGTGGTGCAAGCAAGATCATCAGAGCTCCAACCACCAAGTATAACCTGTATAGCTTGGTGATTTGGAGCCTCCAGCAGATGGGTACGAATCGAGACTGCTATCCTGGTTGGTGTTATGACATGTTATGACCATCAACGAACACAAGCTGTTCATTTGTTCACCCTGCTGAAAAAAACACTCTGCTGCATCAAACAATTCGCACCGTTTGTGGATGTAATAACATGTATAGTAGTATATATATATATATATACCATTTTTCCTCCACACGTCTCGGAACACACTCTGCAGCGCTCGTGTAGACGTCCGAACAGTTCCTTGCGGCTCGACCGCCCCCACCCTGCGACCGTCCACGCTTTGAGGCTTTGGCCGGACCAAAGACTGTCCGCCAAGGCGCGCAGGGAGGGAAGGAGAGAGCCGAGGTCTTGTGCCGCGAAAAACAGCTGCGGTTTTTTGAAGATCCCTGGAAGTCCAAGATTTCGTTTTAGTAAAATCCGTAAAAAGATAAAACACTAAGTGGTTCGTTTTCAGCTTCAGCGGAAGGGTTCCCATGTGAGTTCACCCGACACCTCACGGCGGAACATCACCGTCACCTCGCTTCACCCGAAACACGTCACCGGCGCGCGTTCGCCGCGTGCCGCGCGGAGGCCCGCACGTGGCTGTGACGAGCCGCGTGGTCTTGCAACCGAATCCCAACTTCGATGCATCCCCGAGCGCTCGCGCCATCAAGGCGGGTCCGAAGGGCTTCAGGTCCAAAGCGGGGTGGTTCACCAGCTCGAAGTGGCGAAGGAACCAGTCGCAATTTCCAGGGATGCCAGTCACCGGTCACCTTCCAACCGAGGAGCTCCGAAGAACATGAAATCCAGCGAAAGCCAACTGGTTGCTTAAGGAGATGACTAGGAAGTCCTTCTTTGAAGTGTGTGAACAAAGAGAGTTGGACAAGGCAAGTTCAAGTGACTACCCATAGGCTTTCGATCTAGCAAATCGTATGTGTATGTGCTGCGGAAAAACATTATACAAACAGCATTAAAAAGAACACATAGGTGAAAGAAAACGACGGATGGCAGCGTCATTACTTCTTTTTGCTTTGGACCCAACGGCAGGCGCCCGCTCCAGTTAGCAGTCCCTTGAAGAGTCCTCTCAAGAGCCCTCTGTCAAAGGCCGGCGCAGAACTCGAACAGGGTTGGATAGGGTTGGGCTCGTTTCAAAGTGAGAATCGTCTCCCTGGGGGTCCAGTCGGACCAAGTAAAACCCGGTGTTATACCTGATTTGTATGACTGTGAAATGAGGTAACCTGGGTCGACCCGATCGTCTCAAAACAGCTGCTCCTCCGGGTTTTCTGAAGACCAGCTTTCCACCTGAATCCCAAAGTCAAAAATGTATGATCAGTATTACAACATTCATAGAAATGATCCTTTACATATTACTCATTGCAACTCAGGTAAGCTCACCTCAATGCGCTTGGGGAGCTAATTAAGCCATAGCGTGCACAGTAGCATAATCTAAGCTGTGTAGTAGCTTAACCGCTTGGTAGGTTGTACAGATCGAGTTATTAACATTAACTTTTTAGTGTTATTGCCGCAATTTCAGGAATTGACTCAATTTGATAGCTCAGTTAATTGAAGCTGTTATTTACTATGATTGCACTGCACTTATCAATGATAATGAATGAAATGTATATTGAACTGTAATGAACTGTAAACTGACAATGGTAGGTAGCATAACATATAACAGATATATGTAATGTATTAAAGATGTATGCTGACAATGAAAACCCGTTATTTGGTGTTTAGTACCCTACGGGTTGTCCACAGAAAGATTTGTTTTGAGATTGAGACATTGATACAAGTAAACGATGGCAAAATCTCTTTATGACGACGCATCAGCAAAAGTACCGTGCAGAAGACACAAAACTATTGAACATTTTTTAGAGTACAAGAGCTGTAATTTGTGTGACATGAAAAGAGACTTTCAAGAATTGGGTGGTATGGTTATTACCAAAAAAACACACACACACAAACGTAAAGCAACAAGTAAAAGTGGTTCTAGGTGTTGGCTTTGGGACCTTCAGGCCCCGAGTCCTGGCCTTGTCTCCGGTTTTTCTGGGGCACTGGGCCTGAGAGGCGGGTGGCGCTGCATGCACATCGCTGCAGGTACCATCCACCCGTCCCTATGTGATGCCACCCCGCCACAGTGCCGAGGCTCAACAGGCTGGGAACGAGTTGAACGAGTCTCGGGGATTCAGAAAAGGCATTAAAAAGCGATGCGTTCGTGGATAGAGACCCCCAAATAGAATAGAAGTTCGTAGATTTCCACGTAGAACATGTATATGAAAAAGCCGTGCTATCTATTTGCGGGCCACGAAGAGGACTAGCAGCATCAGCATCACGCGTTCGCTCTGCTTTTTGAAGGTTCAGCTTCTGGGAGAATTTACCAAGACTTTGCAGCCGGGTGCTTAGTGCCTAGAGCAGGACCCAAAAGGTTTCTATTGATCGCCGCGTTGGATGTTGGGTGTCCATTGACCCACAAGCTTGTGGGTCCAGTGCGGTGATCGCTGGGTACTGCGCGAATTCACCGAGTTTGACAGACCTGCCGGGGGCGACCTGCCGAACCCGGCGACGGAGCCGAACGGTCGACCGGCCGACGGAGCCCAGGTCGATTTTAACGAAGCTTCAGAACACGGAGCTTCCGGACAGCCAGAGGGAAAAGCCGCGGCCCCGAGGTTTTGGCCAGAACGGCCGACGGAGGGGCACGGATCGTTCGGGGTTGGGGCAGATAGGACGGTTTTGGTGTGGCAGACAGAAGCTTCTTTTTTTTTCTTCGCGGCGTGAGGTATCAAGCAATGGCAGATAAGATTCACAACAAGATCAAAACCATCAAGTTGGCGGGTTCGGCGCGGGTCCCAGTCGCGTCCTGGGCGGAACCGGCGGAACCGCGTCGGGTTGCGTCAAGAGACTGGCATGGTTTGCGGACACATGAGAGGAGAATGATTGATGATAGATGTATAATTAGATCAAATTGACGCACTGGATACAGGATTGACAGGAATAAAGTCATTGAACATGATAATCTGACAGACGTATTCAGCTGATCGAAAGAAATTGATTGAAGCATCTATACCTGGCACTCTGGCACTTGTGAGTATACACACTTATTTTGTTTCTGTAAAACATCGTGCTAATTGCAGCTCTTGTATACCCTGGGAGTCCAAGACTATTAAACAAATGATCTTTCGGTGACCTGAGCTCAGGATTTTCCTTTACTTCAGTCGGTCAAAATTTGGTCAAACTGAACTTCCAGGGACTGCGTTCCATGTCAGATGCAGTCCCTGTTGCTTCTGATCTTTTCAGGAAAAGCAG
Organism: Durusdinium trenchii; assembly: GCA_963970005.1. Classification (NCBI taxonomy): domain Eukaryota; class Dinophyceae; order Suessiales; family Symbiodiniaceae; genus Durusdinium; species Durusdinium trenchii. The sequence goes on from CAXAMN010011558.1 coordinate 136,980, forward strand.
ACCCAACCAGAACCAGTTGAGATCCGACCCCTACCCACCGCTGGCACCGCAGCGTGCGCATCGCCTCAGTCGTTCCGCTGCACAGGTGAGGCGACGTTGAGCCGAGCCGGACCCAGCCGCCCTGCACTGACGAGTCAGAAGGGTCCGACAGTCGGAGGCGGCCTTTGGAGGTTTGGAGGTTCCAGAGCTGTTTGTGTTTCGTTCTTTTTTGGAAGCAGATGCTGTAGGCTTATAAGCAGAATCTTGGAACTTTAGATTTCTCTAGAGCAGTTTAGAATAGTTTAGAGCTCCAAGACTGCGCCAAGTGAATGTTTCAGCAAAGACTGCCTCGGCGATGCAGCTGGCAGCTGACCAGCAAAGCTTTCAATTTCCTGCTGAGTGCCGGCGACTTGCTTCAGCCTGCTCCTTCCATCAAATTCGTAGCTCTTGTGAATAGATGCCGCAAATGGCCCCCCTTTCTGTGGCGCAGACGTCACGGAATTATAAACACAGGGTTTCACTTCGAGGAAGTGCATGCCAGAGTTGGGCAGTGCACAGTGCGTTGCTTGCGTGAAATGCGCCCAGCAAAAAGTGTGGACTGTTGGAAGCTTTGCATTCTGTTGCAGTGATTGCTGCGCAGTCTGCATCAGCTGCACCCATATTTTTTTCCACAATTCTACCCCAATACATCGTTGCAGTCACAGTGTATTTACTTTGCCAGCCAGCTGGCTCAGTTTTAAGAGCCTCCGCACAGTCTTGTAGACTCTGCCAACCTTCTGTTCGTTTGATTGCAGCAATGTCTAGAGCTTGGAGGGAGAAACTCAAGAGCTTGAAGGCTTTCCTCACTCTTGTGTCAACGAGGAAGTTCTGACGTGACGAGGCAAGTCCACACGTTTGCGACATTCTCAAATCCAGCCGTCCGGTGCCAAACGTCCGGGCTCCCATCAAGATGGAAGATCTAAGCAAGATGCGATCTATCGGTTTTCATAAGCTGAGGTGATTTCTTGAGTTTTTTTTTTAAACTTCAGATACTTGTTCAGATCGTTTCAGAGACCTTTTTTTCCACAGCCCAAAAAGATCAGCCTGAACACATCTGAAAAGTTGAGGCCAACAATGAATGCAAGGTCTGATCCACAAGCAAACATGGAGCTTTGTCTCTCTTTTGGATCTCTTACGTCTTGCAGATCTGCTTGAGGCCCAACGTCAGCCTTCTCCAACGTCTCTCGTTGGGGGCTCCCGGTGCTACGTCACACCGAGAGCTCAGCTCGACGGTGTTTGCTTCGAGGTGTCAGGTGAAGCAGAAGATCCATGGCTTCTTCTTCGGAAGCGGCACCGGCTCGCCAGTCCAGGACAACCTGGTGGAGGTGCGCGCGCTGCGCGCCCGGTCCACCTGGCGGTGGGATGACGTGGGAGACCGATGATACAGGCCATGACCATCCTGGAAGATCTGGTCGTGTGTAGCGTAGCGAACATGGTAGACTGGTCGGACTGCAGCGTCTTGGACAGATCCCTACATAGGTCGAGAACAGCTTAGCTCATGTGTCGACCAGCACCGGCCCTATGCATTTCTATGCCCTCTTCGCACTAGAGGCCCCGGTGCCACATGAGCAGGTTGTGCGGCGGAATCCCGTCGCGGCCTCCAGCCTTCTACGAACCGTCTCGTGGTTCAGCCCAGTCCTCAGCATGGTGGGACAGGCCCAAAAGGTGTGAAAGACCCGACCCTTCTGGCGTGGCGAAAGAAAAAAGACACCGCTTGCAAGTACATTCACATGGACATGTTTGTTTAACATCATCCACTGCATTCTCATCCAGCTTGGGGGGTTGGATCCCAACTCTGACCTGTGATACTGGCGCAATGCTCAGCTGCCTGGGGCCCACAGGTGCGGTGGGGAACTTGGCCTCCGCCACCAGCTGCGGAGCCCGGGAGCCCGGCCGCCTCATGGTGTGGGAGCCGCCGAAGGGTCGTGAGGGAGTCGAAAGCGACAAAGCCAATCGAAGCACTGGCGGCAGCGACTCGCAGACGATGGTTGATCTTTCTGGCCTGCCTGAGGTCTTCCTATGGCTGTACTGGACCAGTTGTGCCACATGTGATCGGCCACTGAGGCCGACCCAAAATTGAGGGGAGGGCAAAAAGACGGGTGACGGTCACGTGTTTTTCATCCCTGCAATCGAGGTGTTGGCTGCTGCTTCAATCTTTCTTGCAGGTGCTGCAACTGTTCCATGCTCAGAGATGCAAACCCCCAAAAGAGAACGATGTCATTTTTATGGCGGCGCCAGCATCTTCAGCCTGATTCCGGGTGCTGGCGAAATGCAGAGAACTAATGCCCCCATGTCAGTGCGGCCGGGGGCCCCTTCTCGCCTCCCGGGCCCCTGCTGCTTGGCCGCCCAAGGCCCGTCCGCTTGGTACTTCTGCACACGATGCGGCACGTGGAGGTGGGGGGAGTGCCGTTTGTGCCGTTTCGAGGCGCTACTGCGCCGTAGGCTAGGCTACTGAAGAGGCCAATGGTCACATCCCATCCCAGAGCATCCATGTATGGAATATCGTTACTCACTGTATCTTACTATTTGTTGCTATTATGTCTTTTGTTACTTACATTAGAGCCAATAGATGGGGTAGGACGATGGGTCGTACGTATGGCCCTTCGTGGCACAGGTCTAGAGGGCCGGTCCGTTCCACCCAGCAGTCGTCCGTTCCACCCATGTCGTTCGAAGCACCAAGCAGTCGGGGTTTCTTCCTGGTGGGCGTGCCTTTTCTTCTCAGCTTATTGTTACTAGTAGCGATGCCAGGAGCCCCTAGTAGCGTCCTTGCTCCTAGTATATAGTAAGACCACGAGCCCCTAGTAGCTTCTTGTTACTAGTAGTCTTCTTCTTTCTTCCCGGTTTGAGAGAAGACTCTCGCCTTCTCGCTTGGCCACCTTTCGCAGGTGTCGAGTGGCGACTTCCAGGAGTGGATCACCTCATTGACCTCCTCCCAAGCGGGAGAGCTGAGTACCGGCGAAGCAGAGAGCCGAGTGAACGGCATGGAGCGGCGGAACGGGAGTCCTTGGGTCATGCGCATACCTTGGTGGAACTGTCCATTGCGCCTACTGAACAACAGGGCCTTGGGATGGCACGTTTTTTGGTCAAAGCCAGATCGACCAAACGGCACAAAGCCCAACATCCTAAACCAGAACTTTCGTCTGACTCATTTTACCACACCTGGAAATCATAATCCTCCAGACTACCATCTGCCTTTCTCGGCTTTTTTTACACCGCTGACTCTGCAAAAACATGCAGATCGACACTCTGGCGTCACCCCGCTTCGCCGCATAAAATGAGTGAGTCAGGCGTGGCAAATGAGCAAGAAAGTGGCAGTCTTCCAGTGGGGCGCCCTTCACCAGACCGTCAGACCGTCGCCCGCGCAGCCCGCATGGCCGCGCAGGGCACGCGGCGTTTCGCGCGTGTCGCACCGCTGGGGCCGGGGGGACGTAGAACTCGCGCCCAGGTATGGCTGGTTCGTGTTGGGCATGGTCTGGTGGGTGCACACCGATGAGTGTCCAGAGTGTCCGTCCATCTCCAAGCTCATGGTGGCGGCCGGGAAGCTCGTTGGGAAGGGGCTGAAAAGCCAGAGATTGGCATCATCAAGGAGAGCGTGGCACACACACACACACGACGATGACAGTGGAAGAGATGTTCAACGTCTGTAACCCCCTCCGCACATGGCATGCACCAACGCTTTGACTGGACGGAAGGGCGTCAAAGCTGATCGCCATGCCGATCGCCGATCGCTGTGTCGTTGAGGTCATGTCCCTCTCAGTGGCACGTGCCAGCATCGCCGTGTGCCTCTTTCGCGGTCTCTTCACCACAGAGGAGACCCCAGACAAAGTGGCTCGGCAGCGAGTCTCCAAGAGCTTACAAATGCAATGCCAGTAGAGACATGAAGAGACGGGCGCTGGACTGGTCATTCATTCACACGTCTGTTTGCAACATTTGACACATGCTGTCAAGGATGCGGCATGTTGCTCTGTGTCAGTCACAGCAGCTGAGGCTCCAGCTGCTGTTGGAGCTAGGGTCTCAGATTCGGGAGTCTGTGCACTGGCATGTGCCTTACCGCCAGATCCATTGCATGTTTCTTGCACTTTCTCACATTGTGAAATCTACTGTCTGAACTGTTCTACAGTATTCTACAGTTTCACATGTTCTACCAGCCACATGCCCCCTCCAAAAATGAAATCTGCTTGCCCCCGGAAAAAGAAACAACGCCTTGAAAGAAAAAACCATGGCAGTCCTTGATCCTTCCAGCTTCTTTCTCAGGCCAGCCATGCGCAGATCAAAGCGTTGCCCGCCTTCCACATGCTCTTAAAAGACGAGGCCACTTCACAGGCGCCACCAGTGAATCCCTGGTGGGTGGGTGGGTGGGGCGGTGTTAGAATAGGCAGAGCTCTGGTCTAAACCCCCATGGGAAGAAGGAGCAGAGACCATAAACACCCACAAACCCATTGGTGGTGGATGGTGGTGGGGGTTTTCCCTCTTTAAATATTTTAAGTACACACCTTAGTAAAACAATGATTGAACAATGATTGTTCGATAAAAACCATTCAATCAATGGTGGTAGGAATCCTAGGGTATGTGTTCATGTCACTGCAAATGGGCCGTGGCGTGATGTGTACCAGGAGCCCGACGGTCGTCCTGTTCGTGTGAGCCAGAGAAAGCGGTGGGTCTCCTGGTGCCGGCTGTCACAGCCAGATCGTGGCTTTTCGTGTACCTAGAACCCGACCTCGTTTTTGATAGGAAAAGGATGGCAAAGGCCATATTTTGAATAGTTGATCCTCCAAAATAGAGGTCACTGTATTGATTGGATCTGACCGGTGGTGACCCCTTCTGGACCCTTCTGGATCCAGGAGCCCTGCTCCATTTGCTTGTGCAGCTTCGCGGAGGGCGCTCTGATGCGGAGGTGCGATTCGTGTGTCGGACGCGCGTGACCTCCGCGCGCGTGACCTCCGCGGACGGTGTGGTGGGTCGTGATGTCCTGGACGTCACAGCCGCATCAGACTCGTCATTTCTGGTGTTGATGATATGTTTTTGAAGTAAAGACCTAGTCCTTGACATGGACATGTAGAATGTTAATTCATAGACTCCACCTATATACCAGAATGATAACAACATCTCCAGAATGCCTATTTTTCAAACAACAGGCTGACATGATCTATATACGTCACGCTTCATGGATGTGTTTCTCAGAAACAATGATGTGGTGGTTTGCACTTCTCGGCGTCCGGGAACTCGGGGAGGTGCCACTTCGTCGAAGCAAACGGTCTGGGAGTTGGCGCGGTTTGAGTTGCTCCAAAGTGACGACCAGCACCTTTGAAGGGGTCACCTGGCTGGAACCCCCTACTCTACTTTTAGATCTCGCGAAACAAACAAACAAAATCAAACAAACTCAAGCACAGCGTGGTTTGAGGCTGCCCTGCGGACATCAGTTCCATTGCCATTGCATTGACAAGTGGCAGCAGCCTTGGGTTTATCCGTGGTCCACGGAACACTGGAGCGACAACATTCGTGCAACTTGATGGATCTTGATGAGACCAAAGGAGCCCCACTGACAGTGCCTATCACGAGCACCTGTTGGGGATTTGACTCTTTGATAGAATCGTTAAATGAATTACTGTACGCACTATAAATATCTATAAATCAATCATAGCACATAATGCACATAGCTATTTCAACTTCTTGTTACACGTTTTTTCAATATGAACCAACGTATGTGATGGCACCGGTGGCACCGGTTGGAACATCGGTGGCGACTGACACCGTCGCCATGTTCAACGAGTCGAAGGTCGGGTGGAGCGATCGGCTCGAAGATCGAAGAGAGAGTTTCTAGGTCCAAGGTGTTCATGGGCAATGGACTCAATCATTTTTTTTTCTGGTCTTTTGTTCAACCAGATGCATTGGATCTCTTTTCTTCTTCCCCCAAACCTCGCTGGCACCCGCATACAACGAGGCTCCGGCGCAACAAGCGCTGCCCGCTCTGCATGCGGGCGATTGACGAGACGTGCCCGCGCCCGAGACGCGAGACCCGGGGACCGTGGCCGTAGATGGACCACACACGCAACACACGTGGACCTGAAGAAGAGGTTTTAGTGTTTCTTTTTTTGAGAGCTGCGGTGGTGAGGCTTTCACGTGGAACGAGCGGGATGTATTGTTGGGGAAGATTTGGGGGGAGAACATGTGGAACTTTCATCCCAGGTTGTGTAGTTCTTTGTGATTCATTTTGTAACAGATGACATGCTTTTGCTTTGCTTTGAAATTTGTGCTGCTGAAAGTTGCGACACCTTGAAGACTCAGGCTCCTGCTCCAAACCTGATCAACGTGAGTCGTGCAAGCAAGAGACTTAAACTTAAACCAATCCTACACCATTGGTGGTTGACCCACTGGTGGTTGACAGTAGCGAGGTGGCTGTGAAACAGCCTGCCCGGGCCTGCCCCCCGCGGGCCCCGCTGTCGATGTTTTGGCGCCCTTGATTAAACCTCCATACGGTCCATACATAATTTCTGAACGGAATTCATTCTTTTCCGAAAACCCTTGACAATAAGCCTATAAGCACTGTGAAAAAAAGAGAGCTCACGCCGCTCACGTGTTTGGCATTCGGAAGCCCGAGTCTGTGCTGCTTTGTTTCATCTCCATTTAAAAATATTAGGCTTTGTTTCATCTGATGGGATTGATGAGTGAGCCGAGCTATTCCTGGACTCACTCAAGATCTTCAGCCAGGAAATCGCGGCAGATCTTCAGCTCAAGCAGCAAACCAGCGGCTCAGTAGCGCAGCGAAGTTTGGAGATCCATCCCCATGTGCGATGGGCCAAGCGTGAGGTTCCCGGATTGGACGTTTGCTTCGCCGCGCGGCCGATCAGATCCGATGTTCGCCGCTAAGGCCGGTTCAATGCTGCCAGCAAGAAAGGCGGGCACGTGACGATCGCATTCTTTTGAATTGGACCAATGCGAAGACTCTGTGAAGGCATTGTATTTTGGCTTCAGGATCAAATTGACTCAACTGTCACGACACATGCAGTGTTGGCAGAAATAACTTGAGCAGAAAAAAACATGGACATGTCAGATGAAACAAAGTCACTGAGCAATCAACTTCGGTAGCACAACCGCGGTTTCTGGCTGTCGAGGCTAGATGATGAAATTCGCTTTGGAGTCTTCAACTTTCGGTGTGATGTTGACAAGGACGGCACATCGACGCCTGAAGCATCGAGAAAAAGAACCAGCGGCCTCAATGGGACTAGATCATTCAACCTTTGAACAGGATGATATGGACTGATGCAGACTGATGCATGTGTTTCAGTGAAAGAATCTCTTCACGGTGCTTTAAAGTACTGTATTCACTGACCAGGAGTGAGTGAGTGAAAACGGAGCATGGACGTGACCGTTGGAACGGCCGCGACACCAGGTAGGTCAACGCCCCAGACACGACCGGTCTGGGATCTGGCATATGAATCCATACCATTGGGGGTGGTGGAAGTCGGGGTCTTACTGGAAGCACATGTAAGCACATATAATATATATATATATATTATATTATATATTATATATTATATATTATATTATATATTATATACTGTACATACCAGTCCCATGGAGTGTTTGGGATCACTTCACGACTCATACTTCACGAACTCTGTCGACCACCAGATCCCCACGGCAGGACGAATGCTTACACGACCGAGTTTATGTGGCCAGCATGGCCAGCTGGAGCGAAAGGCGCGCGGCGAGCGCTTTCTCTTCGCGGCGAAAGCGAAAGCGGCGATTAAGCGGAGAACGCCAGAGATGATGAGATGTGACCAGTAGCCACCAAATACAAGCAATTGACAGAGTCAGAGAGGATTGGAGTGGAAGACTATTGATATCCATTGATATCCCATTCACGTCTATTGATACGTAGTCTATGGTCTATAGTTGTCTTGTTAGTTTGACGAGATCTGAGGTCCAAAACGCAGGCAAACAGGTCCTCCCAAAAAGGAATGGGGGTTGCATCCCCACAACTACGGCCTTTTGGGATGCATAGTGGAGGTAAGTCTCTGAAAGCCCGCGTTTTTCCAATTGTTTTCCTTCACCCGTGTCGCCGCTGTCCGCAGTGCCAGCCATTCGGCGCAGCTCGTCATCGACAATGATGAACAAGGTGTCATGTACGAGGCCAGGACGGCCTGAAATTGTGGTGGAAGTCACTGAACAGGGTAGACCGGATTAAGAGCCATCAGGGCCAAAGAGGGGCTTTTTGGGCTTTTGTTGGAAGTTGGCTACGCGTTTCCATGTCGTGCTTCCAAAATCCTTTGAAGTGACGTTCCAATTTTGCAAGGTGGCCGGACAGCCAGTGTCCATACAGACACTCAACTACTCTCCGGTCAGCAGCCCCAGCTGATTCAACCACTGAAACCTGGTGCGTGGCCAGCCGCACCTGCGGCCACCCCTCCTCCAAGGTGAGCTACGACTTCTGCGAGACCACCGACGCATCGCGGTCACAAGAGCGCTACTCCAATGCCCTGGTTGCCCACTCGGTCAACAGTCCTTCATCGGTCTGTCAGAAGCCCAGACAAGCCCCGAGGTGCATACCGCGCGGATCACCACGCGTCGGCAGCTGCTGGACCGACGGGCAGCCTGGCACAGTTGGGATTGAAAAGGGCGAGGGGCCGATGGTGATTGGTTCGCACGGATCTCGGCAGGCATGGCTTGCTTCTGCTGTGCAAGGCAGACATGCCATGCTGCTGAACAGCACTGAGGAGGCAAAGTGCACAAGCGAAGAAGTTTACAGCGGTTCGAGAGCAGTGCCCAGGTGGTTTGGAGCATGATGTTTACATCTTCTATATGGCTCAAGAAGTCCAATCACTATACTTGTCCTTAGTACTTAGTGAAGTAAAGGAAATTCCCTTTCAGGTCCCCTAAAGACAATTCTTTTGGACATGAACGTGGAACAGTGACTCGACATTGTCTATTCTTCCAAACGTAAGCTGTGATGCTGACTTGAACCCCACATGGTACGGTCAGGCAATCCCGTTGGTGCGGCATCCAGCCAAGTGCCGCCGGTCGAGCGTTTGACTTTCTGATATTGATTTGACTTTTGTTCTTATTATCTGTTGTTTTTTCAATATGATTACTCAACTTTTGGCGATGAGTGATGAACATAAGAGCTGTCGTTGTCAACAGCACCGCTTTTTCCAATCGACACCCCTTGTTTGGACACGACGTTTTACCATTTTCACCCATCCTTGAGCCAGTGGCAGCCAGGTACTTCTTGGACGACAACCATTCTGCTTTGCGCGGCACCCCAGATGTCACAGCGAAGCATTTCGGCGCTCTTGCGACGCTCGGCTCGTTGGTGTGGCGCTGGCAACCAAGCGCCACGTCCACGCCAACGGGAGCAGCTCCAGGTCCTTCCTACCGGGTGGAACAGAGCTAGAGCCGGTGGTCATCATGATGGATGCCATCCAGGCGAGGCCCGAGGCGCCGTGGTCCGACACGGTCCGCGCGGATGTTCCCAGCCGTGCACGGATGGAGCCTCGGGCGGTCTATCCCAGACCGAGGCTGAGGGGGTGATGGGAGATTTTGAGGCTCTGGCTCATGAAGCAGGTCGTGCCAACCTGTTTACTGAAATAGGGTTGCTGATTGTTTTGGACTAATCCCGAAGTGGCTAGAGTCTGTCTCCCTCTCCTTCCCTCCCTCTCCCTCTCCCTCCCTCTCTCTCTCTCTCTGTCTGTCTGTCGGTTGGTCGGTCGGTCTGTCGGTCCGTCTGTCTGTTTGTGCTACTATTGTCGATAGTTTTGGGACATTCCTCTATATAATTATATATAGCTCAATCCACTGGCCATTTACCCAAGTTTATCCCATGGGCACATGGGGGTCAATGAGTCAATACTTCTAAAAGCCATGGACCATACCAGGTAGATGATGTGGATTCTCCAGCCTGTGACTGTTCGACTGTTCTCCAAACGGCGCGTGGCAACTCAAAACTCTCTTCTCCGTGGATGGCAGACTCGAAAGTCCAAAGCTCGAAGGATGCAACTGCAACTCAGGAATGGACAACAGGGAGTCTCCTTTTCTCAAGGTGGGACAATGATCTATCAACGATCTAGACATACGTATCCAAACAAACCTCCGCTCGGCAAAGACTGTTGAAGCTCTCCTGACCGCGATAGCCGAAAAGAGGAGGGGAAACCTTTTCCCAGAGCCATTGGAGTGGCAGCCAAAGACTATAGCTACACAGTATAGCTTGTCTATATTTTGCTTGGGGGCATGCTGCATTGACTGTATCTCAGTTTGGCGAGCAACACTCGTTCCAAGCAGTTTCACCTCCCCACAACCTTCGAAAAACATCGACTTCGCCCGTCTCCAGGCGATTTGTTCCCTGACCGACAGCATGCTGCGGATCACGCAGTGGGATCTACATCTCACGGAGCTGGAGAAGAACTGCGGCATCTTGTTGAAGTGCCCCCACTCACTTCCGCGGTTCTTTTCTGGGCGTCGACCGTCGCCCGGTCCGACCCAGTCGACCCTGCGGGACACCGGCGGGTCGACTCCCACATCCCTCGACGCGGTTGGGACCGGAGATCATCGGCCCCGGCGCGCGTGGTTTTGGGGCGGAGGCCGAAGCGATCTGCGCTTTGGGAGCGAGGTGCTAAGCAGGGTGCTAAGCAGTTCGACTTACTCCCAGGTGCAGGAGAAAGCATGGCTCATTAGTATATTGTATCCAATTTTAATCATATATAGCCCACATCAGCAAGTCACAGAGTCATACTAGTAGTTATATAAATCCCCTACAGTGCCCCTCCAAATGCTTTGTGACAGAGCTGTGAGGATTCATTTGATGCCACATGACATTGATCAGATCTCCAACCAGTAGGGACCGAGTTGATGACATAGCAGTGATCGAATTGCTCTTTTGATCTGTGAAAGACGCGATATATTAGAAAGTTCTTTTGCGAAAGGCGGTGGCTTTGACCTCCGCCAGTCCGCCAGCTACTGACATATTCTGAGGCAAGGTCGACATGTTCTGCAACAGGTATCGTGATGACGATGCAGAGCAGACTTCCAAAGAGATCTGCTTTTTGGAAGAGTCTGAAGCTGCAAAGGCGGGGACCGGACCGTGATCCCGTGCGATTCCCATGCGGACCGGACCGGACCTGCCGTTGGCCGTCTCCCGTTCGACCGTTTTCTGCGCGCAACGTGCGCCGTCAGAGCCAGAAACGCGGGAGGCGAAGCTGGCAAAAGACTGGCTCGTTCGCCCGGTTGTTGTGGAGAACTCTTTGGGGGGCGATAGGGGCTTGTGGAGAAAACGTGGCAGACACAGAGAACATTTCACTGTTTGCAGTTGTTTGTTCGTCCAAATGCGGCCAGGAGTTGTTTGTCACTGTGCTCACGGTCCTGTGGCTGGAGAAGCTGCCTGGACCAAGCTGCCGTCCATGGGTTTCGCGGGACGGTCGTGTCGATGCGTTAAACTTTTGTGTCCATGGACCATCGGACCATCCATGGACGAATCAGTCTTGCGATGATCTACTGTATGTTTGGGGTTTAGGCATCAATGAGTCAATGCAATCCGAACAATGACCAATGAACATCTAATTATGTGACAGTGTAATATAATGTATGTCTACCGAACATCAGTTTTGGATAGTTTTGGCATCATATTGAATCCTAAACCAATGTAGACAATTTGTCTACTGTTGATGAATCAAGCCCCTTAGCGCCTGGAGCATCTGGAGATGTTTTCAAACATACTTGGAGCATCTGAGGGTTGTTTTCTTCATCATCTTGTCTACACGACCGACCTCTAGGGTGATCTCTAGACTCCTCAGCTGAGCTGCAGCTCCTGCCACGCCTGAGGCCTCACTCGCATTCCGTTTGGTTCTGAATGCTTTCACCCCAGGTTTGGCTAACAAAGCATAGCCTCACAGAAAAATCATCGCCCCCGTGTAGACGAAAAGAGGCAGCGATGAGTTGGAAAAGAGATCTGACGCAGTGATTGAAGAGTCACAGGTGCTTTTGTGTGGATTGAACAGTCACACGAGGTGGTCATTTTGTTGCGCCCATCCAATTCGTTTCTCGCGGCGACCCACTTCGAGGAAACATAGGAAACTGGGAGGTCGTAGTCTCAACTGCGGGAGTTCGACATCTTCACTCGTCTGGCGCTTACAGTGGTTTCAGAGCTTCGATGGCACAAGTTACCCCAAGTTTGGTGGTTTAGATGGACCCCTATCCAAAGGACATCTTTGGGGGGTTGTGCCATCGAACCTCTGAAACCACTGTAAATACAAGAAGTACTCCCCTGCCATGGAAACTTCACATGGAACTTCAACACCACGGAGGTTTGGTCTTCGCTCAATGGTCTTCCACCACCACCACTGGTCAATTCTGGTTGGGATCGTGAGCGGGAGGGTAAGGGTTCACTCATCGCGGCCCGTGACCCGTGAGACCGTGCTAACTGCTTGTTTTGGGTTGACGGCGGAGCAAGGGGTTTGCGCGGTGGGACTGCGGTGTGCGCGGTTTCCGGTTGGCGTCCGTAGCAATGGCCCGCAGGTGTGGGTTGAGTCCAAGGGGAGAGATGGGAGGAGCTGGGCAAGTGAACGTCTGACAGATCTGGCGTGTTCTTGATACTGGTATACTGGTATACTGGTAGGGCACACTTGACCGTGATGCCGGACAACGAAGTAATACTGACTGTTCCCATACTAGTGATGATAGACCACGGAGGTCTGACACAGTTGAATACATTTGATACATCGTCCGACAAGAATCAGAGAAGCAGAACAATTCCTTCGTGTGAAGAACCTTCCTCAATAAGATACAATAAGCAACTGATAGACAAGTGAAACATCTCATGGACATTCTTGATGATCATTTCAATCTGATCTCCGCACCAATGTCGGGTTTCGTTTCACGACACACAGCAGGGGTGGCGCGCCACGAAAGAAGCTCACCTACGACAAGCCTGGACTGACCGAGGACTTCATCGCGTTTGGGATCAGCAGATAGAGACAAACATGAGCTGCTCTCCAAGATCTTGTAGATGCATGTATACGATAAACTGGACCCTTGGTTTTTAGAGGCAAAACTATACCTGGGTCTATTCAAATAGGATGCACTGCGTGTCGGGCCTCTTTTTCCATGTACGTTTTGGGTTCTACGGGGTCCCTCGGAGCTGGAGGCACGAAACAAATGTGTGGCGAGACGTCCGTCTTTTCATCCAAAAGCCTCAAACAGCTGAAGCGCAGACATTGACAAATCAGAGAGAGATTATATTATATCATCATCAATATCATAGCAAGGTGACGTTCAAATCATCAAAAGCCTCAATCAGGACCTTCAAATCATCATCAATATCATCAATATCATCAATATCATCAGAGCAGACGTTGACACATTTCATCAATCTCATTCATCGCGGCTTCAGGATGAGATTGATGAGATCAGAGAAGCCTTCAACCTCTTCGACACAGATGGTTCTGGCACCATTGATCCGCCCCCTGCTTATGCGCTAAGCAAAGCTACCCCGCTGATCCGCTTTGTGGTGTGGAGGGACGTCTGACAAAGAGGTGACCAGGTACTTGGTTGATGCTTATGTATGCTTATGTTGGTTCCATGTGGGCTTCTTTGTGTCTTTGGACAAGGCTTGGAGTACTTCTTTTGACGGGTTCACCCTCGAAATCCGTTCCGCTTGACGCTCAGGGGCGAGCTCAAAGCGGCCATGAGATCTCTGGGCTTTGAGACCAAGAATCCAACCATCTTCCAGATGATCGCGGATTTGGATCACGACGGTGAGCCACTGCTTTTTGTTTAGAGAGAGAGAGAGAGTAGGTCAAAGAACTCTGACAGAACTATATACCCCACTCCCCCCACGTTTGACACTCCCTTATGCCACGCATGGCAGTGGACCATCCCCCTGTTTTGTAAAGGAACAATCAGGGAACAATCGTACGGACCCTTGGTCTACATTCCATGATTGGTTCTACATGAATGACACCTCCACCCTGCTATAGCGGTGGCCTCCACCCTTGGCCGATGGCCTTCACACCTTTGAAAAAAGGAACCGGTGCTCCGTGGAACGACTCCGTTTGGCTCGGACCTGTGGCTTCGTATTAGCGGCCAAGGTTGTTTTGGGGAGGTTGGGAGGTGGAGCTAGATCCACCTCCAACATCCAACGCATTCCAACGCCAAAAAGAACTCATATGAACTCATTTGACCTCGTTTTTGATAGGACGTTTGGCCATATGTTGGATCGTTGATCCTATATGAACCTACTGTATACCTCTATCTTGAAGCGTCTTCAATGGCCTATCTGGGAGGACAGAACCCACCCATAGGCCTTTGGAGTCGACAGGGATTGGAGCAAATCGATGTGGGGAGAAGAGGGCCCAGACCCCCTCGTTCCTTGGGCCTGCTTTTGGGACTGACCAAGGGGGGGCTACTAGCGGCTACTCATATTCACCATCCCCTCAGGCGTTCCCTCTCACCGATTTGGTCCATTACTCATTCAGATCTTCACAGCAGCAAGCCTTTAACGTGTTCGCCCAAATCAGGCATCAATAACCCTCTCCCCATGGGACAAGGATCACGGGTCGCCAGGGTCGTCCAGCGGAATCGGCTTTGACGAGTTCCTGGATGCGATCACTGCCAAACTGGTGGGGCGGCTGAGAAGGGTTTTGTTTGTTCACGTTTGTTCTGAGTCGCCAAGAGATACACACACGAACGACTAGCCCAAACGCTAGAACCTATGACACACCGATACTCACAGATACTCACGATCGCAGTTTGTAACCAAACCCATCCAAACCCCAAGCATGCCTAAGCATGCTCGTCAGTTGATCGTTCACATAGATTTCTTTTTTGAGTGACTTTGCTCAGGGGGACAAGGAGTCGCGAGATGGAATCCACAAGATCTTCAACTTGTTCGACGACGACAAAACAGGGACCGCCCAGTTTTGATCACGACAAAGGCAGGCATTTCTTGTTGTGCTCAAACAGGCTTACTTGCATACGTGCAGATGTACACCCTAGGCCCTAGAAGTCCAAAGACATGCAAAGCCTATCTTTGGCACCACCGAAGTAGAGGAAATTCCTTTTCGGGTCATCTGAATCTGAAGGCCACTTGAAAGATAGTCTTGGACTCCAGGGTACGTACATACATGCGCAGTTCCTTATTGCTCACTATCATATCTCACCTCACTCAATTCATCCCTGCCTCTTTCATCCCTGCAGGGACCGAAGGGACCTGTATCTCTCGTGAATCCTTTGTTCCTTCGTTCGTTCGTTTCTCCTGACCTCTCGGCGTCGCCTCTCCGTGTCGCTTCGCGTATTCCCCGAAAGGACCATCAGCCTCAAGAACCTCAAGAGAGTCTCGAAGGAGTTGGGCGAAACCATGACCGAAGAGGAGAGCGCGGGAGCCGCTCTCCGCGCTCGGGAGCCGAAGAGGGAGCTGCGAGGTCCAGAAGTTCGGTCTGGTGTTCAATGGAGTGAACGTTTGACAGGTGTAGTTCTGGTCTACCCTCCATGGTTTTCAGAGAATCTGGAAATGGATGGAAATGGTGATCTTTGGAATACCAGAGCCCTGACCATCCAATCATACCAAACACACACCGCACCGTGTCTCTGGGTCTCAGAGCCTGAGATCGGGTTTCCAATGGGAGTTTTGCTCCTGTCTTCCAATACTTGGCCCATCCTTCAAAGCGTTTTTCTTTGACTCGAATTGGATGAGTTTCGACTTGAATGCAGTTTTTCTTGTTCTTCGACTCGAGTTTCGAATTGGTTTCGACTTGAATTCAGGGCCCATCCCCTCCTCTCTCGATGCGATGTTCGAACGGAAAGTGGACAGAACTTGGGAAGACCGTCCAGATGAGTTCAGCCTATTGGGAGGTTCTTCCCCTACCCTTGGAGACTCGGTGAAGAAGCCCCGCCACACCGCGGCACGGACGCCCGCCGTAGCTCTCCCTCCCTCCCTCCCTCCCTCTCCCTCCCTCCGCAACCCACCGCCGTACCACCCACGCGCTGTCCGTCGACGGCCGTCCAGGAGCTCAAAGAGATGATCGAGCGAGCCGATTCCAATGGAGATGGTCAGATCACTCCAGAGGACCGAAGGAAGACCCGAAGACTGACCGCGGACGGCGGCCCGTTAGGACGGCTGACCGCCGCTCCGCGCGGTCCGAACGGCGGTCCGTGGATCCACGGGAACTTCTGTGTGCCACGAGAGCGTTGGGACTTGGGACCCAAAAACCCATCAAAAGGCAACACAGTCAGTGATGTCAGTGGCTTCGAGGTTCCGATGTTCTGAGGCTTCGAGGTTCTGATCCTGAGGCTTCGCATCAGTCACATCCGTCGCATACGTCGCATCAGTTCGAGCCGTCGTCGTTTCTGGACCATCCTGAAGACCGTCGGCCGTTCTCTTTTTTTTGGCGTCGCTCTCCAGGATTTTTACAACATCATGACCAAGAAGACTTTCCCATAGGACTTTAGGACCAGCTGCATCAACTTGCAGCTCTTGGCGTTGAAGCGGACATGGACATAGGAAACAAACGGCGCAGCATCACCTAATCCATATTCAATCTAGTGTTGTTTTCAAACAAATCATTATGACGATTCACAAGGATGCACTCAAGAACAGCCAAAAGGTCTGGCTTCAATCTGCGAGAGGTCGCACGTAGCATAGCATCTGCTTTGGATAGCTGAAATGCCTTGAAATCACATGCAAGAGCAACGCCGACCCACTGACTCAGCTCAAGGCCTGAGCTTCGACCAGGGCATAGCTATCAGCTGAATTAGTGCAAGGCCCTGCAAGGCACCCTGAGATCTGGATCAACCAGCCTGGCAGAACAGAGATGGTGTGAGCTGAGGGACCCATGGACCACTCACATTCGAGCACGATTGCTGCTCAACTCAGTTGTGCTGATGGACATCGCCGTTTTGCGCTGTTGGCTCAATTGCGAGAGGCATAGTTCGAGGTCACATTGAGAGGTCACCGAGGCCGGAAGAATTCCAGGCCTTCTGGATCCTTCCGGTCTCCAGGCCTCTCCGATTCGGTCTCCAGGCCTCTACGTAACTACTCGTTCGCCACTCCCTCCACTCGTCCGGACAAAACCGGCCCACCAGGTTGGACATAAATCATATCTGGGAAGCACGAGTTTGTCTGGAAGCCTGACCAGTCTGGTTATCCAAACACATCAACAAAAAGTTAAACCGTGTTTTTAGGTTTCACGTAGGCCAATCCAATGTTTTTCCTGTTTTGGCTCGCCAGTCTGCGGCCATGGATACAACCAAACTGTCTGATGGAGTTCATGACATCTTGCTTCGTGCCAGAGGCCATGATGCAGGGCCAGGTTCTGTAAGCGAGCTTCATCTGAAGCATTTGTTGGCCTTGAACCTTCGAAAGCTCGGAACTGCGGAGCTAGGCTTTGTTCCCCGGAGCTACGTTCTCAAGGACTTGGACTTTGAAGAGGAGTTTCAGGAGTTTCGTCGCTTCTCAGAAGACTTCAAGATCTCTCGGGCTTTAGCGCTGGTGAAATGGGTCGCACAGGAAGGACACGCCACGCGGCAGGTGCCCGAGGTGAAGGACGCGAGCCGCCAAGCCGGGCGTACGGAGGTGGAAGGCTTGTGGGGTCGCGAGCTGCCGGACATTACTTGGGATGATGAGGAGGATGAGGAGGATCCGGAAGGTCTTTCGGATGAAATCCTTGAGACCTCCTTGTCGATCCTTGAGGCCACCCTGGCTCAACGGTGACCTGGCGATCGGTGTGGGTTTTAGATAGCAATAGCTATATGGGGTCATAGGGGTTCTTACTTCTCAATGAGTTAGTTGCTCTTTTTTTTTCCAAGACAGCTATAGGGGTTCTTACTTATTTATCAATGAGTTAATTGCTCTCTGGGGTCTATGCCTGGTGTAATTGTCTAAGTGGTGGTGGTCTTCTTTCGTTCACATCACTCTAACTCCGATCTCGGCTGGTCCATGACAGCTGACTCGAATCCAAACGTCAACCCAGATCGGGTCAATGTTAACATCAGTTAACTGGGTCGACTTTTGGATTTTAAGTAGGAGTTGGTTTCTTGTTGGCCTCGCAGTAGGGCCCAACAGGATTCTTTTAGAAGGGACCCAAGATTAACCCGAAGTAGGGGTCCCTCCGAAGTTACTGGATGCTACAAGTGGCACGCGAAGTAGGTTGTACATGGTCCATGTTGATACCAGTTTCATGGGGGGTTTAGTTAGATGAACACATCCCCTGACTTGGTCCAGCTGCTTGGTCACGTCATGAACATCCAGTGGGTTCCAATGGAGAGTCTAAACAGCTCCATGGAATCTGCAGATGCCTGTCACCAACCAACAGAAGTTGAAGGACCTTATATATACTAGTTGCCATATAGACTATCCCATAGGTACCCCAGTAAGGTCCTTTGTAAGGTCACTTAACCTCTCTTGGCAATCTCCCAAAAGGGGTGATCAGCAGGGCGCCCGAAAAGGACCTGGCTGGATTTTGCTTTTCGCCTTTTGGACGCCAAAATGACTCCGACACCCCCGCTGGATGGTGAAGCCGCTCCAAGAAAAGCCACATCCGCCGAGGCGTGCTGTTCGAGGCGAGACGCGCCGTCCCTTCGACGTCTCCGCCGCGGATGCGCAGTCCTGGGTGCGTGACGTGGATTGGCAACGGATCCGGCGAGTGGATTGGGCACGCACGTGGAACACTTCCGTGGGGTCAGAAATGATGGAACGATGCCGGAGCTGCGTCGGAAGCATCATGAAAGAAATGCCTGAGCTGCAGGCAGGAGGTTTTCCATCTTTGTCCGGGTCCGAGCTCTTGAACGACCATACATGGCCATCTCTTTTTTCATGTGCAAAAGCATGCAACGGATCTTTATATAACTTATAAATAGCCTGCTAGCATGCCTGCCAAAGCACTAGTCTTGCCGTGTCAGGTCACCTTGTTACACCGGAATATTTGGGCTTTGAAGCCCAGTTGTGGACAGTTTGGCCGCGGCATTCTGCTCTTCGATCGTTTGCCACTAGACCCCCAGCAGCTGCTGAAGTGGGCCGCGGCGGTGGGGCGGGGAGGACTCAAAGGGGGAAACGATGTGAAAGAAGGCTGTCTCTGGGTGGTGCTTTGGAAGATTTTCTGGTCAATTGATGGACTACCTGACTGAGTCATTTCATGTCATTGTTCCATATTTATCCATATTTTGCCTATTCTATTTGGGTGGTGCTTTGTATTTGTCCCATCCCTCTAACTGGGAAGGTTGACATTGCACTTGACTCTTTTCGGTGGACATAACAACTCACTGCCAGGTGTCTTGCAGAAACTCATCGAGGAACCCCATTTGCTGCACGAGAACCTATGTGCAAACTCTTTCTTTGCGTCCTCTCTTCCTGCGACGTTTAAGTACAACTTGCGGATGATTGTGCTGGCTACCCTGCGAGATCCATGCCGACTTTGGTTGTACAGAGAGGGCTTTGTGAGTTTGGCCATGAGCCCTTTCACTCCGCAACTGGACCCCTCGAGTCATATCACCAACCTGAGGCAGGGATCTGGATATGAGAAGCAACGGCGATGGCCGATTCGAGATTTGGACGCCTATTTGCTGGCCTCTGGTGCTTCATCTTTTGACGAGATGTTTCGACCTCAAGTCAAGAGCGTTGTTTGTTCCCTCTTCCACGCACTGAGCTTAAAGCCAACTTCTCTCCTTACACTGGATCCCGATGAAGCTAGTGGGCGCAGCGCGGCAGGGAAGAAGCTGCGACGCTTTGGCTTTGACTTCTTGATCGACAAGACTGGAACGCTTTGGCTCCTGGAAGTCAACTTTTTGAAGAACGGCTATGCGCTGGGCCACGCACAATCGGGGCCAGCAGGTGATGCAAAGCGGGACTTTGTTCAAGATTTTATGGCAGAGGAGACGTCGCTAAGAACTGCTATAGCAGGGGAGCAAGACAAGCTACCAGCTTCCTTCGAAGAACTTCATTTGGACGATTCTTTGCTGACACATGCCAAGAGTGAAAGCTGAGCGAGACCGTGCTGCTTGCAGCTCATTAGACGAAACCGAGTGAACTTTTATCTTGGAGGATGAAGCGGAATGTCACCTGTTGTGCTCGCGCACGACTCCTGCTCAAGCTATTTCTAGGTCTTGTACTTTTGAGGGGAGTAAAGTGGCTCGGAATCATTCATGCCTGAGCCTCAACAGTGGATGGGCAGGGCGGCATGGGCAGGGCGCTTCTATCGTCCCTAATTTTCCTTCTCCACAGATTCCACAGATCGGGGAGATCCACTCTTGGCACAGATCTCACATGCACATGGCATGGAACAATGGCACTTTTTGAAGGCTCCAATTCCTGCAAGTGTGGGTCCAAACCCCGGACCCCTGTAGCTTTCCTAGTCTATTCTATTCATGTTCGAAAAAAAAAAAAAAAGAAAAACACACGCACACAGGGTGTCCTGGTGCCATGACCGACAGCCGTATCCTTTTATCTACACTACACTGACTTCTAGTGACCAACTTGGTGCCACCATGCACCATGCACGAAACATCTCTGCCACCTGTTGGTGCTGAGAAACGTCACCGGAGGAGAGTTGAAGCTGAGACCGCTTGACCTGAACCGTCACAGTTGTGCGAGAGCTGGTTGACACAGGACCTGACCGGCCACGTGGGCCGTACAGCCGCGCATGACCTGAGGCCGATCGTGGGCCTTTCGGATTGCGCCTCGCGCGACAGCGCGGATGGAGCCTCGTCCAATGCGTAGGAACGATGCTGGGGACGCCAGGCTTGTGGATCTTGGTTGGCTGGGGACCAAAAGCCCAACTTATGGCAGGGAGATGGGATCTTGAAGTCTTTAAGACATGATCATCCATCAAAGCAACAAAGACTCTTTCTTCAACGAATTCTTCACAAGTGGTCTCTTGCTTCAAAGGCCTTGTTCCGAAGCCCCAAACACACCACCCCCGGCTGCTGGCTGGGCGAATTCGCTGGCTCGCTGAGACCGGAAACGAGCACCGGAAAAACGAGCGAGAACGAGCACGAGCCGGTGAGCATGACCGACCGTGATGTGCTCAGGAAAGGACAAGAGTCCATGGGGACCTGGTGGCATCTATCACGAAAAGCAGGTGGGCTCCTTGTGCGTCCGCTCCTCAAGGCTTTTAGCTGGCCTTCCAGAAGGCCAGCTGGGCGGGAGGATCGAAAGAATGAGTAAACAGGTCTGACCCCCAAAAAGATCAAGACGCAGGTTTGATCGCAAAGAACGATTTAAGCTCATTTTAGGATCTGACATAGTGGGGAAATGCACTTACCCAAGACTTAGTGGCTTCCTTATTTTAGCTGAACGGTTTCCTTTTTTCGCCGGTTGAACACCGTTCAAGATACATCATCGGTACTGGCAATACTACGTTGCCATTGAGGGAGATGTGTCCAATGATGATGACATGGAGTGAAGGGTTCTAGGGTTCTGGGGGTGCTATCACCTCTTGCCAGCTCGCAGCTTCGGACATGGTCCATGGTCCTTCCGTGGTTTTCCCTCCTCTTTCAGGTTCGACCCGCGCAAGACCGGCCCAAGGGTTGGGTCACGGCAGACCGTGATGAACCTACTGACGTGGACGGGTCGAAGATGAACAACAGTGACAATCCAAAGAGGTCGAGTGCGACCTATCCCCATTTCGTACGAAACCAGATCCACTCTTGGTCCAAACCGAGGCCCTCCACTGCGTGAACAACTTGCTGCAGGACTTTGCATAGACTTTGCATACTGCTTACTGTAGACGGTTGATTCATAACCCCCCTGTCCCAGGCGTTCTATTTATCAACAGTCTACATTACAGAGATTTACAGAGTGTGGATGCTGTTCCAAACAAGATGTGTGCTTTGGTGTTTGACTGTCAGAAGCCAGCTTACGACGATGGCTTTTTCAGAATGATTGCCATGGATGCTTAGTTGCAAAGATTCCTGTTCCAATAGACATCCAACAATATGACACGAATCTTCCTTCACATAGCGAGAAAGCAAAAAACGATGGCACTCTTGGGTGCTGGACTTCGTTTCAACTCACTCCTGACTTCACCGAAGACTGCTCACTTGGGCTGAGGAACTCGACCGGGAAGAACGAAGGCTGCTGGGTGGGGAGAACCTGGACTTCGGTCGATGCCTGAGACGATCTCCGATGCCTGAGTGGCGGGTCCGGCGTTCCCGCGGTCGGTGGTGGTTCCCGCGGCACGGGCGTCAACTTGCGCGGTTTTTGGGGGTGAGTGGTGTGACCTGGTGTGACCTGAGGAAATGCTCGAATGGACGGTTTCTACAACGTACAAGTAGTGCAGGCACGTGCACGGGAAGCGAACAGACAGGTACTTCAAGCCAGCATTGTGTTTTCTCTTGTTTCCTGCTGAGACACGACATATCGTTTTTCCCAAACTTGCTTTGGTGGAGTGGTGCTGACAACACTTTTTTGCATTTTTCGAGGCCGTTCTCAACAGGGGGAACCCAAGGGCAAGTATTCCGAAGTTTGAGATGCTGCCCATTTCCTCAGAGGCAGGGACACGAACGAATGGAACCAAAAGGCACGCAGCTCTCAATGAGGAGGGAACAGGGTTCTGAACATGTTGATGTCCACGTGGAGCGTGTTTGTGCGGATTTCAGTACTGTAAGAGAGACTGTGGTATTCCGGAGGCCGGAGGCTATATTGATATGACAAGCTTGGTAATTACCTTTGAGGCGGCCAAGGATTGCAAAGCTCAAACGGCCAAAGAAAACGCCTTCATCCTGAACAAGTCGCCACCTCAGAAAGCTGAGATATGCCAAGATCATCCAGCAGATATATAGTTGATGCATGTTGATGTATGAAATTACACAGGTTCTTATGTAGTTGCATACCGCATACCTCGTGTCTTGCGCATGTGCATCTCTATCCTGAAAATCAGGCTTTTGTCTTTTGGGTGTGTTTGTGCCGCCATTCTATATAAGCCTACTTGCTCGTTCGCTCTTCGGACAACACGTCTTTTTCTATCAATCCGCGCGGCCGATCCTCAGGAATGAACATTGGTTCAGCCTTCGAAGGATAGGTCAGGAATGGCAGGAGATCTCAGGTTCCGCTCTTCGGGGTGCAGATGACACGGATGGCCTTTTACGGTTGGTTGATTCGGTATATGGGTACTTGGCATCGAACCCTCCATTTTTTCCAGGAAACGACATGGGGATGGCGCCCAAACACTGCGCCCAAACACTGCGGTGGTAGAAGGTCGACACTGAAACCGGGCATTTCGAAAGCGGCGCGTGGCTTCCACGCGGATTAGGCCGAGGGGTTGAGTTGGCATGGCACCCATTTGAGAGCGGGTGGGTGTGTGTCTTTGTTTCTTTTCCACGTTTTCGGCTCAATGTGAGAAGACGCTCAGGTTTGACCTGAACAGCTGTCTGCCAAATCCACAGCACTACACCAATTCGGACTTGGACTTTCACATTCGAGATGCTGCTCGGGTGCTCAGTGCATGCTTGCATTCCAGTGACATTCGGTTCGTGCAGACGACGTGGGCGTCGGAACGTCGGTCGACGCCGGACGGAAGTCGTTCGACCCGGATTGGGAAACAGCCCTGAAACACCGTTCGTTCTGTGGTGTAACAGGTTTAATAGGTTTATATCTAACTTTATGATTCGAATCGGGATTTACCATGGATTGCTGGTGTGGAAGGAACACCGAAAAAACACGGCGATGGCTTGGTGGCTCCTTGTTTTACTCGGTGGCTCAGGTCCGAGAGGGCTACAGCGTCTTCGTGGTGCGCGGAGACTTCCCAAAGACAGCCGAATCCCCGACCGTCGTTTGCCAGAATTCGCAGAATCGAGTTCAGAAAGCAACAGTGAATGTCGGATTGCATGGCGCAGGACTGCTTTAGAAGAAGATCACAAGAAGCTTTTAGAAGCTGTTCAAGGTGTGATGGTGTTGCTTTTTGTGTGAAGAAAGCAGATGGTTGAGTCGTTGAAAGCAGTCGTTCTACAAACAACAACTCTGGTGTGTCTGTCCTGACAGGTTGTGGGCGACCCCGACAGACGTACAGTCTGTTTGCCGGATCAGGCCAGACATTAAGCTCTGGCACCAGTGCCGTCCCTGGCTCAGTGAGCGAGGCAGCTCGGTCGTCCTTGTCTTGCCAGGGCCAGAAACAAAACTGTTGGAGCACAGATGGCCCTTACGCCCATGGTTGGATGATTCATGGAGGGAATAACCCCCCCAAGTGTACAACCAATAGGCAAATGGTGCCTGGCACCGACCCCTCTATTCTTCTCAAAAGGACATCACTGTCCTGGAGAACAGCCAACCTGTTGGGACAGCGGAGGCCCAACCAACTGCCGCAGCGGCAGCTCCAGCTCCCTCCAGTGACGCAGCCGCGCTGAGGGCAGTTGGGATCTTACGCTGAGGGCAGTTGGGTCATCACAGTGACTGCTGTTGGATGAAGTGAATTGATTGGCTCAGAGTCTGTCCTACCTGTAACAATCAGTACACTACCACCTATCACTGTTTTTGAAGGAAGCAGGGCCCTGCAACTGAACCATCCGGGCCTGCGGAACAGGATAGACTCTATAGACCCAATGCATTCATATGGTCGCCATGGCCAGGCTCGACTTGCGCGCTTTGGAGGTGGAGGAGGCCAGTGCCAGTGCATAACTCCAGAATCATAACCGTCACGTGATTGTTTACCAAGATCTCAACAGGTCTCAACTATCTTGACTCACTGTGGAATATTGGAAAATATCAGACCAGAGATGATTACAAAAAAAGGCGGTCCTGAGCAAACATGCCCTTGCGGCCCTTGCTATCTTGGCTCAGGTCCGGCTCCAGCAGCCCCCTCACCTGAGAGCCCCGCGCAGCCTGCGCCCGCGTCGCCAGCGCCCGCCGCGCCTGCGGCGCCTGCGGCGCCCGCCGCAGCACCAGCAGCACCAGCAGCAGCTCCTCAAGGGACCGCTGTTGGAGGTGCCGTTAGATATGCAATAGGTGAAGATGCCCAAGTATATTACACTCCCGAAAACTAACATGGAACCTGATGGCATGGACCAGACTGGAAGACGATTTCCCTCTACAACCCAGTGGTTTTCAGGTTCCATGTTAATCTTCCCGAGTCTATATAAGTACACAACTCCAGCCAGAACTTAAATGAGTAAGACGCCAAGAGATGCACTTGGGAATTGGGAATCGTTTTTGGATGCTCTCTTCATGCAGGGGATCCATCTTTGGAGCAGCTCGTCAGTATGGGCTTTGACCGGGCGGCGTCCAAAATTGCGTTGGAGGCAGGCAATGACGCCGAAAAGAATCAACGATGCGCAACGACGGCGAAAGACCAGATTTGACAATGCCACTTAAGAATCCGGTCTTTGGCAGTGGTTCATCATTGATTCCTTCCTGTGAAATACCCTGGACATCCCACCCTGCGAGCCTGCGAGACTTGGTGTGATAGGCGGCCAAAGGAGATTTGGAGAGAGCTGTCATGACCTCAGCTTTATGACTGCAGTATGGATCATACTCGACTCAGCCGAGACGAGACTCGACCGAAGAAGACCACATTTTCCAGCGATGATAATGTGGGGGGGGGGGCAGGGCAAACACCAAATGCACCTGGAAAATTCGCTCTGTCCATGGATATGGAATCGGATATGGAATCCTGGAAAAACGGCTCTGTTTGACAGACCCACGGACCGTTACGGACCTGTTTGACCGGTGTTTCCATGTTCCATGTGTGGCGGGAAAGTATAAGTTTCTTGAGCGCTACTTGAGCCATCTATAGAAATATGACATACTTCATAATGCATCATAATGCGATGTATCTACATGAGCAACCATCAAAAACACGGTATGTAGAGCAGAGGATGTGAGCCGCCTTCAATCTTGAGAATTTGGAAAGACCCCCCTCAGAAGCGATGTCCAAGTCTGTTTGTTCTTTCAAGAGCTTCTTTATCTGAAGGAACTCCACATGTTAAGCTTTGAACATCGGGGATCTGAAGCGACCTTTCCCGCGATGCCCTATATACGCGATACCCCCATCCGCGATGTTTGTTCTCCATGCCAGTCCACTGGCCCACAAACGAACAGGTGGTTTGCAACCAACAAAGATGTTGCGGTAACTAGTTGGCCAAACGACCTGTTGGACAAACCTTCAGATGGGTCGTGTTCAACCTTCAGAGCTTTGAATGCTCTTAGCTAGTTGCAAAGCTCTTGCTCAGTGTCAGCTGAGCTGCATGCTGTTTTTTCTTTGACTCCTAAGTGAAGTTTGTCGTGCTCATTGTTGACACTTGTTTTGTTGAAACCTGCCTTTGCTAACTACAAGAAAGCCATGTCTCCCTTCCATGTCTCCCTTCCGAGCTGAAGTCATAAGTTGTACAAGGCACACACACATTGACATATATATAGAGATTCAGATAGCTAATTTATAGCCCTGGCACGAAATGTGTTGTGTCGAGAACTTTGTGTCTGGTGATGGCGACTGTTCGGCAAGGCTGAAATCTTGCTTTCCAGCTGAGCTCAAAAGAGAGCTGAAATAGTCTTGCATCGAAAAGGCCTCTCGAGGTCCTGAATATACTTGTGCACGTAGCATGAGAAGCAAATATCCATTTAGCTTTTCGGACTGTTCCAAGAAGTATATCAACACCATCATTCAATGTTCAAGACAGACAGCATATGAATTATTCAATATCTACATGGACAGATACAGGTTGATTTGTCAAATTATGTGTTCAGACCGCCATCGACTGATGCACGGTCTCTGATTTCGAACAGCATCGAGAACTCTGCCGAATTGACACAGGCCTCGAGAAGAGGAAGGCGATGGCAGGAAAAGACCTCCTGGAAAGGACCATCGAACGGGGCACCATCTGAAACAACTCCCCTACATCACTATTGGGTCGTCCTGATTTGTCGTGTAGTTTGAGCTCTATGATTTTGGAGCACTCAGGGTGGGGTTTCAGAGATTCAAGCAGAGAGTGTGAGTGGCACATACGCACGCAAAACAATCAGTAGACACCCATCTTTCTAACACATTTGCCTGGTGGTTGGGTCCTGCAAAATATGTGGCTCAGGGCTTGGAGTGCCAAGTCTTGGGCTGAAACTGCATCACTTTCAGGGCTTGGAGTTCGACCTGCAAAACTGCTTGATGCAAACACCCCGCACTGCCTGCCTTGACTGGTCTTAGTGTGAGCAGAGCCATCCAGAGGTGTCCTGCCATCGAGTGGAGCGTCTTCCGAAACAGTCCATGTGCCATGAGCCAAAAGCACTTTGGGCCCTTCAAGATCGTCATCTTGGGGGAGGCGCGCAACACACGTCTCCACGTGTGCGCTCCGACGTACCACGTCGTTCGTGCTCGTCATGGGCCCATGCTCCTTCTTGGGCTCGTTCAATCGCAGCGCGTGCGGTTATGCAGGGAGCTCATGGCACGGAGAACCTTTGGATCAGGAGTCGGAGAGACTTGAGCCCCCCCAAATCTGAGCGCTCAGTTTTTTATGCAAAATGGTCATAAATGGTCCATTTGGGGTGAGATCTTGCACATTCGGAAAACGAAGCGGGAAACCCCAAAACGAAGCAGACGCGGACCCAAAAAGATGGACGACATTTTGGGTCGCTCACTTGGAGCTCCATTCGCGCGTTTCACCCGCAGAAGCAAGCGACCCGCGCGTTTCACCCGACGGAGCTCGAAGCAGCGACTGCCCACATCGGAAGAGCCGACGGCGACCGCCACCAGGGCCGTGTGGGGAAGACCTCATTGCTGCGTCGCTATGTGTCGCAGTCCTTCGACAGCGACGAGGCACGCCGAGAGGAAAGAGGGGCCGCCGAGAGTGGACCAAAGCGTGGTCTGAGGGCTTTGCTCTGCTTAGGTTGCCATCATTCAATCGTCAAGAAACAACAGCTCCAATATTAGAGTGATTCTTTGTGGGTCCCCAAGTAGATAGAACACGGATCATTTCCAAACACCAATAGGAACCTATGGTCATATTCTTGGATTCATTCATCATGGTTCATCTTACATCATCTAGTACCAGCACCCGACTCTACAGGTCACCACCTGCCACCTCTGAGTCGAAAAACACCACCCAACAGAAACCCAATAGAGTCGGGTGCTGGTAGATGTGAAGATGATTGCAATCCGTCGTCAGACAGCCCAGATAGTGACGTGATCCTCGCGCCGGGATCTCGCGTCGATACTGGCGTCGCCTGGCGTCGCTCTGGAGGCCTCAACGCAAAGCGCCGCATATCTTGACAAGGTGCTGCAGCTTCGAGGGACGCAGGCAGGAAGAATGGGGGGAGCTGGAAGCCCAGCCCAAGGAGCCCCAAGATCAGGAATTGGACCCACGATCCAGCATGGAAAAGCATTTTGAGGGTGAAAGACACTGTTGAATCTCTTGGACGAAAATGACATGAGACCGATACAGCAATTTGCTGCATACTATTAGGCATGGGCTTTGGGTTCAGGCGAAAAGTGACTTCTTTCTTTGGGTGCATACTTACTTACCGTGTGGGTTCCCGACTTTCAATTCCCTGAAGCACCGATCTCGACAAACCTGAGTGGCATTTGAGGGCTGCGGGGCATACGGCTGGTGGGAGGACGGTGCTGGTTGCGGGGCGGCTTGTAAGGTTCAACTCTTATTGCGGGGCGGCTTAGGCTTGTGGTATTTTGTTTCCCGCTTGGTCTCCATTTATTATAGGTTGTTTTCTCCGTTTTTGGGGTTGACCACACCATTACATGGTCCCCAAATAGATAGTGGCACGGTTTCCAACACATTTTCTCTGTGGGGATTTACTTTTCTATCTATTTGGGGGTCTGTAGATATGATTCTTAGAGTTTCTGAACGTCGAAGCAACAACACGCTCCGCCGGACACGGTCCGAACGCGCCGGCGACCAACCCTGGAACGCTGCGATATAGCACGATCCCCGAACGTCCAGCTTGGAACGTTGGGCGGACCTGTGGGGGCGGAGCCGGGTCGGACGCCCGTGACGTGGCGGAGGACCCAAGGACCTCGTAGGTAGACGGAGGGGTTTGATTCATCAACTGTCTACGGTCTACAGGCATCTGGCAGGAGACCCCAAGGGGTGTCCAGTCACCACCCGTTAGGGCTCAAGCAACACCTCCTTGGGGTCTCCTGGTACATCCTGGTACAGTCTATATCCCAGACACTCCATGTATTATATGCCATATATGCATCTCATTGCCCTCTTTCCCGTCTTGCCATCTTGCGCCCATCTTCATAGGTGCAACTCTCCCTGTGGGACACCGCCGGCCAGGAGATGCTCACCTGTCGTTTTTTCATGTGTTTGGCAGTGAAGGTGGCCGTGTTTGTGGCTAAACGCACGTGCCAGGAGCGTTTCCATGCATTGGCACCCATCTACTATCGGGATGCTGATGGTGAGCGTCTCAGTCGTCTTAGTCGTCGTCTTTTCCTTTTCGTTTCAAACGCTGGGTGGACAACTCCCACAACTGGAAGGGCCAGCTGCTTTTGGACCGGGGACCTGTGCCACCAAAGAGTCTTGCCATGTGGGACACCCTAGGCCTTGACACCCAAACGAGTCTTTGCAGATCTGTAAGACATCAACATTCACAGCTCAAAAGTTACTATATACAGATACATCATATACAATACATATACTAATACCACCTAACCAACTGGACCACTGGACTCGCTCATCAAATCGGATGAATTTTCAAGAAACGAGTCGTGCCAGACGCCGCGCGGTCCGGTGACGGTGACTCGGTGACGCCAGGCGCGTTGTTGGTGTACGACGTCACCGAGCCCGAGAGCTTTAGGACTTGGTGTTCACGTGGGTGATGAAAAACCAATCCCTAAAGCCTATAATCGTAAAAGACCGAACCATCACACTATACAGGTCAAAAGATGTCAAAAGGATCGCATCTATGTTTAACTTTGGAGTGGATCACACAAAGACCATGGCGAGCCATGAGGTAAAGAATCAAGTGTTGCTGGGTCAGACTGGACCTGTAGGGATACATCAGCATGCATGTGGGGTCATTTTCTATGCTTTTTCCAACACAGGGAGTGCTTGGACCGAATGATCACGGACGCGGACCCTTGTTTCAAGCTACTGTACTTAGATGTACTTAGTCACCTCATATCACCTTTTTTAGTCTATAAGCCTATAAAGTATAAAGGTAAATGAAAGACACATAAAGGAACTCGAAATCCTATGAACTGAGAATCTTGGGGTGGGGCCCCCCGAGCTCATTTTCTATACATGTGAACCTTTGGCCCCGGCGTGCGTCGGCCAATGGAACAGGAGAGTCGCCAAGTGGGTGGAAGAGCTCCAAGTGGCCGCCGGGGGGTCCGAGAGGTCTCTCTCTATGGAGGTATCTCCCAGGTCGATCGATCACCGGATTCCAAGGGACCCAATACGGTTGATTCGTTGGTTGTTTATGGTTGTTTTATGGTTTACCGAACAACCATGGGTTTGTAAGGATGTCACACTACTTCAACCCAGCTCGGTGGCAAACCCTGTTGGGACGGTGAAGAGGTGGAAAAGGGATGAAGTTCTTCGAAGAAATCCGACTTCGACTTGGATTCGAACCACAGAAATGGATCTAGGATCAACACCTTCCCAGTGACCGCCGAAATCAGATCCCAGTGGCGGGTCGGTGACTTACCAGGCCTTGATTTCAGGTCACTTACCAATCCTGAAGAGGTGGAAAGGTCCTGGTAGGATCAACTTGGTGTACCCGTGACTGCCGGGAAAAGAGGTGAGATTTGACTCCCTGGACACTGCGAGCAGTTCGTGTTTTCGCGTTTTCGACGCACTCCTCGTGCCGTCTGAGGGACCACAGTGCGCCCTGGCCATTGTGGGCAACAAGTGCGACTTGCAGTCCCAGGCAGGGTCAGTTTTTGTTGGGGCAAGTTCACGAACCCCCGAATCTTCAGCAGGTCTTTTTCCCCCCTCAAAAGGCACCTCTTAGAGAAGGTCTCCAAACCCGCGAGGTCGCAGTCTATGAGAGTCAAACAATGGGTTCTAAGCCAACGAAAAACACCGCCGAACCACCCGCCGGGAGCCCATTGGAGAAGTTTGGAGAAGGCGGAAACGCTTCCGCCAGCCTCCTCCAAAGGGGGAAACGCCGCCGAGGCGCGAGTTCCCAAAGCGGACGCCGAAAGCTATGCCAGGCGCCGGTCCGGCCGGGGCGCAGGTCGGCAGGACGCCGGACGTGTTTCCAGTGACCAGCTGGGTTTCGAGGAGCATCAACGCCAGGCACAGTGTGGCCACGCGCTAAGGGACGTGAAGAGAAATGAGAATGACGGAGATAGATGAAGAAATGACAGAAGCAGAAGATATGAGTCAGCGCTCAGCGCTTCAGGATGTTCAAGACTGTCTCTGTCCATTCGACCATTCGACCTGTCCATTCGGACGTCACAGCGACGATTGTTCGCCACCAGCTCTCAGGCATCAGCCAAACTTGGCCACGGAGTCGAGGAGTGGCACTGTCGTGTCGCGAGCGGAGAGAGCGGAGAGAGCACCGAGTCAGAGGAGCCACAGAAAGTTTCCATGGATGGAAGCCCGAAGAAAACCATGGTTTTAAGGATTTTGCACTACCACACCAGGTCCACCATTAATGGTCTTGGACTTCCAGGGGATCTATTTTGTTCCATTTCCCTTTCCGATTGGATTCATGTTGTTTCCCTCTAGATCCTCTAGTGAGGTGAAAGGAAGGATTCCGGATGCTTCCTACAAAGGTTCCTGATGTTTTATTTCCCGAGCCGCGCTCAAGATGATGTGGAGGAGACTTTTGGTGCGCTGGTAGAAGATGTCATGATCTTGGTGCGTTGCAGAGCCAGACATCAGCAAGTTCTCAAGTCTTCCAAAAGAACACCAGCTTCTGTATTCCATTGAATCCCAGAACCTCATGCAATTCTTTTGGTAGCGCCAAACAAGTCAGCTCAAAGACCGAAGCATGAACTCCAAACTGTTCATGGTCTATAGTTCATGTGACTTCTTTTCCAAGGCTTTCCAGCTTCTTGCTACGCTAATCACAAGTGCATCGCTACTAGCAACAAGGGCATTACCATTAGTAACCAAGAAGCTATACGACTTATCCCAGCGCCGGACGCTACGTTCGCAGCGTCCGGACGCGACAAACGTAGCTCGGCTTCACACGGCGAAAAGGTGCTGACGTCCAAGGCCACGCGCTCAGGTGCGACCGGTGTGACCGAACACCGGCGTGAGCCACTTGGGTTGTTGGGAAAGATGCATGCCGTTGATCATCGTTGATCAGGTTCTTTGTCAGGTTCTTTGTTATATATGTTCTATGGGTTGACCCACTTGGAAGATGCACTGAACAACTCGACCGACTCGCTCTTTGATGCTCTTTGCGGACCGTGGACCGAAGCCCAAAGCCGACGAAGCTCCGCTGCGTCCGACTCCCGCGACCCGACCTCGGCCAGACCGTGAGGCGCAGGTGGCGGGCGACGCACACGCGGAACCATTGTCGTGGCGGAGGACGAGCCCGCTCAACGCAAAGGATGTTGTGGAGGCACCCGGGCACAGGCGTTCCTGCGATAAGACACCCGCACGAAATGGGGGGTGGGGGAGGGTGACGCCCTCGGAACTAAAAGCTTGGGAAGCTTGGGAGTGGTGCTCGGCGCTGGTTTCAGGGGTATGATCGGGTATGTATAGCAGTCCTCCTTGTTTTTCTGTGGCGAAAACCGCAGCGAGCCTCACTGACAGACATCGGTAGAAGCTGTGAACTTTTTGACCTCCAGGAAATTGAGTCGTGCTCCGTGCTCCGGGCTGACCTGGAATGCAGCCGGGCGCAGTCAGCGCGGTCGGCCTTGAGTGAATGTCATGGTTTCACCGAAAGCATCGATCCTGGCATCGAAACAGGGGCTCCGCTTGGTCGGCGCGAGTGGTATGACAAGAGGGTTGCAGGATGTTGCAGGGTGAAATGGTCAGCCGCCCTTCCAAAACAAAAAAAAGACACATGATGCACCGGTCTGTGAAATGGTTTGTACACCGCAGATCACCGCAGTGAATTGCATCAAAACCCAAGGACTTTCATCATCCCTCAAAACCAGGTCCGTTCCCCAGGGACGGTGGGAGTGAGCTGGTGAGCTGACGTGAGCTGACGGTTCTGACACATCGCCATGTCGCAATTCTTTTGGGGCACCAACTGGAATATCTTCGATTCTCTGGTATTCACGTGTGAACTTTCACCAATTTCTGAAAGGCAAGCTGGAGCTTTTGCCTGCATCGGACCTCCGGGTCTCACAGCGTTTGGCTTTGCTCGGTCTCACCCGGGCATGGCGGCGCCTGCGCCCCTGCGGCCGCGGCGCCCAGGCGCGAGTTGTTCCTGGCATCCGATGTCGGTGTTTGGATAGTTGAACTTCTATCCAGGAAGTTCGTGGATCACCCTGCCACCTGCCACCTGCTGCCACTCCCGCCTAAACATTTAAGAGGTGACAAACGGTGAACCTTTATGTTCCAAAAGAACCGAGAGAGTCCGTAGTCTAAGGCTGGAAAAAGCAAGTAACCACGAAAACCATCAACTAGAGATTGTTTCGATTGTTTCAAGACTCTACTAAACCACAGCAGCCTGTCAATTCTGCTTTTTTTGCTCGTTCTAGCGATACATGAAGCGGAAGGGCAGTGGAATGAAGATGAAGCGGATACCCACATTGTAGAGGATTGAACACCTGGTCTTTTGGACCATGACATCCACCATGGTTGGAGGGAGGACAGACAACTTCTGGTCAACGTCGTGATCCGTCTATCGATCACAATCAGACGTGTAGGCATCTCCGCATAGGCGCTCAGGCCATGCCACAGGCATTCCAGGCTCCTTGTGTGGGCGACATCGTGTAACCAACAAGATCAAGAAGTCAACCAGTCAACCATTCAATGGACAGAGAGCCAAGCAGCATAAACACCTCCAATGGCCGCATCAGGGACACGTACACCAAATTCTGGTCCTACACTTTGAATGGCCCTGACTCAGACCAGTTGCTTGGCATTTTTCCAACCGTGCCACAAATAATATATATAATATACAGTATACATTTCTTTTGGGGTTGCCCATATGTTGACGATCCCTGGCGCTCTCTGGCCGTGGCTGCCCGCTCTGGCCCTGGCTGGCTGGCTTGAGCGTTGTGAGGTGCCCCACGGGGGACGAAGTTTGTCCCTCATAGCATTGAAGACCAAGTTCGATTAGCATACAGCACACCTTCTGCTCATGTGGGGTGTCCCAGTGCAGCAGCAGATTGGCTTAGCAGACGTGCCGACTTGAATCTGTTTGGATCTCTTGCTAGCTTGTCCTCGCCATTCCGCATCGTGACCACCTAGGTTTACCATCCGGTAGATCCTCGGCATCCAGATATTTCTGAGTTGAGAGCTCAGAAAGGAAGATGGTGATGGAGGCCAAACACAGAAAACATGAGGCCGTGCGGGTTTCTTTCTAGAGACGGTTAAAAAACACCAGGCAAAAAATATCCGGTGATCAGACGTCATTACAATATATTACAATATATTACACATACATCCAGTGGATGTTTCTAATTTTTTAGCCTTGCGGTATTGATAAATGTGTTTTTTGCAGGCGCAGGGTATTGTCTATCTCAGGCCATGCCGGCCTGATCCGTCGCCGGCCTTCGCAAGCGTTCAAGCGTTCTACAAAAAGCCTTGCCAGAATAACATCTCTACTTTAACCCCACTCAAATTTCCAGTTAGATTATATGAAAAAACACATGCCTTCTTGCCAGCAACTTCATCGCCAATCCCATCGTTGCCAAATCAATCCTCATGCTGCGGTGTGGGAAACCACTATATCACTATGGCATTCATGCAAACAGAATTCTCGGAGGGAACAACACCTTCACTAGCCATCAGTTTCACTTCAAAGTCCATTGCATCATCTAGCCTTCAGCCGCTTGCCTGTCCACTTGAACCTTGCCCTTATCATCCGCAAGACTGGACACGGTTACGACTAATGAGACGCACCGAACCGGTCATCCGCATTCACCGCACCGGTCACTCATCTTCAACGAACGCGCCCCGCTTCGCGCCGTGCGGCGCCGGCGCCGTGCGGCGGTGACGGTGCGCTCGATGGAGTCGGATCGCACGACGGATCCTTGGGCGCAGCTTCTGAACAAAGCCTTCGACCAGGTAGGAAGAACCGGTGGGGCCGCGGAGGACGGTGGTTTTCTCGGAGACGGTGTAGAACCATGATGAAATTGTATTGGTACGCCAAGTGGTGTTCGGGGATGGAGAGAGTATTCTGAGATATTCGGAGTGTTTATGCGTATATCTGTGTGTTTTTTAATGGTTATAAGAAGGTTTCGTGGGGGATGAAAGGGGACGTTTGTTGTGGAGCACCTTAAAAGCGCAATGTTTCTTTTTTTTGCCGGATTTGTTGAGGCCGTTCATGGTGGATCTGGTGCCTAAAAGCGCTTTTGGAACGCTTTAAGGAACGCTTATGAACGTTTGTATGATGAAGTGTAATGAGGGCCTCCCTGAGGTACAGAGGCACGAAACACTCCTGTGTGACATTGGTGCCTCGCTTCTCCTTTTGCTACTGATCTTGTGGAGCTTTTTCCGACGGCCACGCACCACTGGTGCCT
Source organism: Durusdinium trenchii (assembly GCA_963970005.1). Lineage (NCBI taxonomy): Eukaryota > Dinophyceae > Suessiales > Symbiodiniaceae > Durusdinium > Durusdinium trenchii. Next base: position 172,514 of record CAXAMN010011558.1, read on the forward strand.
TCGTGGTCGCCTGGCTCTGTTGGTTTGCATGGCAGTTGGAACGTGGGCAATCTGCATGGCACCAAGTTGTTCAGCATGCACAAATTGCTGCTACGAAGACAACAGACGCGATTCGAGCGGTTATTGAGATGCTCGCAGCATGGTTGGCCTTCTTCGTCCCTGCCCTTCACGACCTGTCTCCTGCCGAATTTGGAAAAAAACAATCAGCATTTATAAAATATTATATTTCTTTCTTCTAAACCAACATCTATATCTATCCAACATCTATATATTCGCACCATAAGCAAGGGCGGGAATTGGCTTGAGCAGAAGCAAGTTGGCTTGCCGGGCTCATGGTCAACTTTTCAGACTGGACATGTGAGGTGGAATGTGCTATGCCCTCTGCTTTTGGATTTCTATTCGTCCTCACTCTGGCTTTGGCGCTCATTGTCTTGGGAGGAGAAGGGTGTCCTTGCTCTTTGTGCCATGGGCCTGGGCGGGGCTGTCTATGTGATTCTACGCATTTGGAGAGCAAGAGTCTGGCTCCAAGAGAGCTCGGTGGCCTGCTTGCGATCTTTGCAGCAAGCGCTCTTTCATCTGTCCTTTGTGGTGGTGGGCCCGGTCATCTGGGAATTGGCTCGCCTATGCCCTCAGCAAGTGCCCCAGGTGATCTACATCGTGGTGGCCACGCTGTGGCCGTTGTTTGCAACTGCTCGGGGACTGGTGCGCCACCATCGTGAAAAAGAAGAGAAAGCCCAAATGGAGGAAGAGGAGGCGCAAAAGTCCAGGAAGTGGTGGTCCTTCAGACTATACCTTCCAAGTCTGAAGGAAGGCTTTCGGATGTCTGCTGAATTGGAGGAGGAGTTCTGCTTCTGGTTATCCTACTGGTCCTGTTGGCCGCTGATGATGCTGCTGCGGTGGAGTTTGGTGAGCTTGGACACCTCAGGGTCAGGATCGGCTGGCCTTCTCATTGCTGTGTCCTTGTGGCTCCAGTACTGGAAGGCAGGGCTTCTACTCGCCTGGGCTTCTACTTCTACTATCTTCTACTCGCAGTGGTGTTTAACTGTTTTAGACCCAATTGATTGGGGGATTTGGTATCCAATTGGTGCTTATAGCTGCTGATGCTTGTTTAGAAGGTCTTTGAAAGAGGGGGATTGCCCAACCCTGCTGCGTTTCAGGGCTGCTTCCTGGCACCGTATGCATTTACCATCCTCACTCAGCTCTTTAGCCATTGCATCGAGTACGCCACGAGTGTATTTGATGCCTTTCGGCAAGTTGCAGTGAGTGCATTGCAGCGCTTGCCATGGCATAGCTATGTTGCCAATATGTTCCAAGGCGACACTGTGGTACTTGTTGTTGTTGCTGTTTTTGTAGTTCTTATTTGCCTGGAAGTTGCATCGGTGGTAAGTGTGCTGCTCACCGTGGTTCTTCTCTTCAGCATTGCAACAGAATCTGCGAGATGTGTTGCCAATGAAAATCAGCAGCTCTACGCAGATCGCTTGGCCTTCTGGGTCCTTGTGAATTGCTGGCTTTGGTGTTTACGTCTCCCTGCCCTGGGTCGCATTTTGGGCATTTGGTCCCCCTTAGCCTTCGGGGCTGCCTTCTTTGGAGGTGAAGCGGCCTTCTTCACCGTCTACTTCGCGCTTCTGCGTGGCATCACTGTGGTCCTCGCTTGCTTGAGCAGCTTCCTCAAGTCACAGGAAGTGGAAGAGCCTCGCGCGGCACTGCAAGAGCCTCTACTCGAACAGAAAGACCTTGAGGCCAACCATCCTGACCCTCCTGACCCAACTCATCCAGAGGTTCTAGAAGTTCTTTCAGGTGAGGAGACGGTCTCAGTGGGTGAGGAGACAGGGCAGATCTCGGCTGTTCAAGGAGGGGATGAAGATCAGCTTGCAGTCCAAGGTGGTGAAGTTCTTGAAGGGAGCCATGAGGCTCTTCAGGAGAAGACAGACTCTGGCGATCAAGTCGATGATGGTCATGATGAAGAGAGTGAGGACATCAGATCCGAAGTTCAGAGGGATCCTTCAAATGTGCAGAACCAGCAGATCCAGCCGATCGGTTTCTCAGCACCACCAGAGTCTCAGCACGAAGCTGATCACCCAGATCTTCCGGAAGCACCGCAAGAACCCTCGGGATCCATGGAGCCAAGTCCAACCCCTAGGCCTTCCGAGCCCCACGCCGAGCGGGTCGCCGAGGACGCCGAGGACGCGCTGGACGCCGAGGACGCGCTGACCGGTGACGGTGACGTGCTCGCCGGCGACGCCCAAAGCATCGGTGGGGCGGTGGGTATCGAGAAGGAGCACTTCGTTGAGAGCATTGGACCGGAGGAAGAGGCGCTGCAGGCACTCTCGGCCGCCTCGGCTGCAGGCGCTGCACAGGGTGGCGACGCGTGGAGGATCGTGGAGCAGGTGTGTTCGACAGAGCAGCAGTGCCAAGAAGAGGATGGAGAGGATGGAGTGTCCAGCAAGAACCATGAATCAGGGCAGGAGCCAACTGGGCAGGACACCTCCGGTGAGACTGAGGAAACTGTGGACATGCACCAGGCCGAAGGGTGGGGGGGGGCAATGGCAAGAGGATGGGAAAGCCGCCAATCGTTCCATTTGGTCGCTCCCAGAACTCCTATCAAAATGCATCAAACCCATTCAGACCTGATTAAATCAGCTTTCTTCACTTTATTTTTCCCCACCTCCGTGCGTCAAAGAAGTCCTGCCGTGCGAGAGCGCAGCTGCTCCACCATCAGGACACAGTCTCAGCTGCTCCACAGGTTGACGATGCGGAAAAGGCCAGTGGGGAGTGACACCCTGAAGCGGGCTTGATCAGCTTTTGCGCTCCATTTTTGGTGATTCCACAAGAAAGAAAGAAAGCACGTCGACGTTGTGATGTCTGGATAGGTCGGCCACCACCTCCGAAGACTCATAGACCAAAAGAGGCTCCTGGCATCGCTACGAACGGAGCAAGAACGCTACGAACGGGGAGTGGACACCGTTCCGCATGCCGTCGCGAGGACGGCACGCCTGCGGGCCGATCGAGCATCGGACGACACGCCTGCGCGCAAAAACCGTGCGTGATCAGAGGGATTTGCAGATCATGCATGAACCAGAGTGTTCGTTGTGTGGAATTCTTTGGCGAGGTCTGAAGTTTATGATGAGAATTGAGTAGCGTTGAATTGAGACCAAGTGCTTGTAGAGCATTCCAGAGCCGAGCCGTTGCTTGACCATCTTCAACCAATCTAACCCTCTTCTGGCCTTCCAGAACCTCTCCAAAAGGCACCTTCTAGATCCTTCTAGTGTATCTAGATTTCGTTGCATGAGTCTTTATCATTCTTTATCTATTAAATAGCCTTTCATAATTTGTTTTGGTCTCCAAACTGACCGTCTGACCGTCTCCAACTCGCTCGAGCCGTTGTGAATTCGGCTCGGCGTCGGCGGAACGCACCCGGTCGCCCAGGCCGAAGCCACATGGGAAGATCAGCACCTCCAAGCTGGTGTCACCTCTGGAGCCGATGATTTCATCGCTGGTTCGGGTGGACTCCGGACTCCAGGGCCTCAGAAACCGCATTCGGGAGGTGTCGCTTCGGACCACTGAAGCGAGGAGAAAACAGCTTCAACTTGCCAAAGCGAGGGCCACAACTGGCTCTTTAACTTCTGACTGTTGGCATCTGTTGGCATCTGTTTCTTTTTACATGTTGTTCATGCAATCATTGTGGCCTCCAGCTGATGAGGCAAAACATGGCAAAAACAGGCCTGAGAGATGCTCAGATCAAATCTCTACAATGCAAGGGGCTAGTTGAAAGAGGCATCGAGAGAGGCATCCCAGCTACGCGCGTGAGGACTATGTGTCGAAGCACAAGGGCTTTGTGCCCGGTCCCACATATGTCCCTCCTCCTTGGCCTCAACCTCAGTGAAGTGCGAATGCGCGTGTCAAAACCCAGCCAAAGCAAAGGGATTTCGCAGTTCTGCAGCGATTTTGGTGGTGATTCATGGCGCTTCGGATTTTGGCATTTGTGTAACGCAATTTATTGAGGGCGAAGATGGGCAAACCATTTTGTCCAGAGGGCGGACGCTACATGCTGGATGTGCCTGTCTCAGCTTGGGATGGTTTTGGGCTGCTGCGTGTTGCTTCATGACATTTCATGACGCCCATCTAACCCATGCAAATCAACCGTTTTGCAGTCCTGGACGGAGTCTCCGTGTGGTTGGAGTCTTCCGTCCCGTTTGTTCTTTTTTTCGAGGCACATAAACCACCCAGCTACTTCGACGTGGCGCCCAAGCTCTTCGAAGCCAATCCACCGCCTGGGAGCTATGATGCCAAAGGCCGGTCTGGTGCCGCGGACGCGCCCGGGGCGGGTTGACCCACGACCCACTCGTCGCGACCCACGAAGCGGAGGCTCTGTGGAGTTCAAGGCTGTGGGGCAAGTGGTCTACAGATATGAAAGTGCCACCAGCTCTGAGACCAAAGACATGGTGGCCAAGGCAGCGGTGGGTTGGGTGACGGTGATTTTTTTTGGGGGGTTCATTCCCTGGAACAAGGGTTTGGATGAAGAGGGGTTGAGTTTGGAATGAATCAGCAACATAATACATACATATATAATATATAATCATATATATATATATACCAGCACCCTCCAACAGGTCTCCTCTGGTGACTTTTGTAGACTTAAAAGTGTCAGGTGGTGACCTGTTGGAGGGTGCTGGTGTATATTTACAATATGCAACATGTACAGTTAGTACTATACAGTAGACTCATGTACAGTGTACAGTCTATTGACTCATTCCCTGGGTAAGTTTGTCGATAAATAATAATGGGTGTCGGGCATAGGAAAACACATTTTACCATACGAACATTTCTTGTTGCTTTGGAAGAAGGTAAGTACCCTGATTCTATAGAGACCACAGTGCTCGGATTCTATATTGATTTGATGCTTGTATGTGACAAAATATCCGGCCCATACATGTCTAAGGAACTGTTTAGTGGGGTGGGTCCTGGCTTGATGGGCTCCAATCAGCCAAGCTCGTAGTGGGTCCCATCTATATTTTTGCTTGCTGAGAAGGCGGAGAACTGGATGTGCAGGTGATTTGCAGCCTAGAACCTTCAATTCTATACCAAACATCGGATTCTTTTTATTCATGTTTCCTGAACAAGGTATTCCACAAAAACCCGGTTCCGGCTCTGAATTGTTGGTTCTATTGTATAGGCTGCACTTTAATACTCGATACTCCATTTTACCATGATCTTGTGTGTATCACGGTCGAGAGTTTTGATTTTATAGAGTGCACACCTTTACGAGAGGTCGTAGGCTAGAAAAATTGTGATGAACGACGAACTGTCTTCATATATATATATATAAGAAGGTGATACTGAATGTGGTCCGGACAGCTGATCATGTGAAGATGCCTTCGACAAATGTTCTTTTTTTGGTGCCTTGGCAGACTTGCAGAAGGCATAGTGACACAATGGCCTGTGACACACGCAAACGCATCTGCAGGGTGTGCAGACAGGGACCAGAAGTATGTGAACCCATGAGGATGTAGAGGTGCTACCGCAAGAAGCTTCAACTTCAAAATCTCAGAAACAGCAGGCAGTTGGGACTGCAGATGAAGTGCCCGGCCAGCTTCCCAGTCTCGTCCTCCATTTGGGTTCTTGAATGCAACCCTTGTGCAAACAACTGGTGACAGGAGCAAAGAAAAGTATATAGATGAACATCAACTCAAATTCCTTTGGCTCGGGTAGTCGATACATTTCAATAGGACCTTTCCGATTTGCTCAAGCCTGTTGCCATGACACTGGTTGGCCCAGGTCCAGGCCAATACCAGTTGCCGGAGCCGCGACCTTTAGCACCCCCACCTGCACTGAAGGCCGGGCCGCGGATGGATGCTATTACTGTAACCCACCCAGCTCACGGATCGCTTCTAAGGGTGAACTCTCCTTAGAATCTTCTCCAAAATTCACTAAAACCCAATATCTTTGGTGGACAATGGATTCCATGGAAAGACACCCAAACGTCTCCGTCTTTTCGTGTGGTTCACCATGTGGTTCGCCACAAACCATGTGGTTCACCATCTGGCACCGCACGCCGTGGACCCGTCCAGACGCGGCAGGGCCGGACATTGCCTTATAGCATGCCTCACCCCTACGCCTACAACTGTGCTCCCGACCACACAAGAAGCTTCTTGGCTCCTGCTGGGCTCTCAGATGGGCGATGGGTTTTCTTTGGGTGCCGCAGGTGGGGAGGGCCCGAGTAGACTGGTCTATTTCATTCTATTTCCACCTGGAAAGGGGGTCGTTGCCTGAGAGGTCTCCCTTTTTCTTTCTTCAAACACACCATGACGCACCCGTATATCATGTTCCAGTCAGTCGATGGTTTGGCGCGCCAGAACAATCGTCCAGCTGGCCTGGTGGGGCACACGTGTTGCGACACGTTGATGTCTGGGGTGAACATTCCGGGGGCGACCTAGTTTAAGCATTTTGAAACGTTGAGAGAAGGCAGCAGCATTCAAAAAGCCCTTGGCCCAGCTCTTGAGGAACTTTTTTGGGGGGGGCTCCATCCCGTAGGTCCCTCCGTCCGACCAGGTTCGCCAGTCCAACAACGGCGAGCAGATCTTTGGTGCGACCGAAACGACCCCGCAAACGAAGAGCCCCGCTTTCGGACGGGGACGGATCTACTTGGGCGAACAGATCGAGGTTTTGGTGGTATTTTGGGCGAGCAGATCGAGGTTCTATCGGAGTCTGGCTTCAGATTTAAAGACCATGGACAAGGAGTTTAAAGCTTAAGAGGAGCTACTTTTGGTTCATTCATGTTCAAGCGGACTTTAGGATCGATATTTTCGTCCGTCCAAGACCAAGAAGTGCAACGAAAGTGTCTTTGGACTTGTAGAATCTTGGTGAGTGAGATCAGAAGTAATTACTCTCCCTGGTACTAACATGGAAGTGGAAAACATCCTGTTTGTGGAGGATTTCATGGTCTTCCAAGAGGCCATGCCATCCACTTCCATGTGAAGATTCCAGGGAGTGTAGTTGAGGCTCTATGCCGTTCACGAACCCTGTGTCGATTCAGCACCAAGTCGAGGAGCTCGAGATGAGCATAGATGAGCTAGGTTCCACCCGGTTCCACCCACTGGTGATCTTCCACGAACTCTTCCAGGATGGTTTCTTGATGATTTTTAAACAACTGTGATCACTTCGCACGCACACATGGTGCCACACAAAAGGATTCAACAGGCTAGATTTTTGCCAATTAACGGCCGAGAGTTCGGTGTTTCTTTTCTACTTCATGGGACTGGCATACTGACCTCTTTCTTTTGGGGTGCGGTGCGGCCAAGCAGGCAACGGCTGGAAGCAGGGAGCAGCTGCAGCTGCGAGAAGAAATGGCATGAGCCTTAGGTGCACATGTGCGAGTCTCAAACTTAGCGATGCACATGTTCTCCATTGTTCTCCCGTAGTAAAGGATGGAGACCGCCCTTGTGACAGTGGATCAGGTATCCCTTCAACCCCGTCCCTAACTTTTCCTGAAGTGGGAACACCTGTCGTCCCAGTCCATCTGCGATGTCCGTTGGGGTGCCCACAACGACGTAACATCAATCAAGGACGTGGTCCTGAGGGTTTATACTGGATCCCAGCGGCCTTAGATGCTTTTAGATATTCTGATGAAGTGATTTGTAGATGAACCAGGCAGTTTGTATCCAGATGTGCTTCTTTGTAACTTCTCAGCAGGTCGGGCTTCAGAGACTCATAGACTTTGTTGCAGACTGAGCAGCTCAGGAGAGAAGACCAAGCTCACGAGGGAGGACCAGGCCCATCGCGAGGGAGGGATGCCGCTGATGAAGACTACGACACCTGTGGCTGAAAACTGTAGGGCCTGGAGGGCCTTCTGCAGGGCCTGCAGGATGAATTCCTTCAAACACACGTTTCTTGGTAACTTCACCAAACAGGTGCGCTGCACAGGTGCACTTCCAATTTGGAATAGTTTGGAATGGACTCTTCAAACATGTCATCATATTCATCATATTACAATAGTCATCCTAGGTCCAAGAGTGGATAGACTATGGAACACCATGGAACACCCAAAATCAAAACAAGCACCGTTAAGTACCTGGTCCTGTTTTTGGATTGCATATTCTATCTACTCCAGGATGGTGATATATCTAGGAGCTCCCACCTGGTGCGCGCCAGCCGCGGACCCGCTGCAAGTCGAGGTCTTGGCTGCTTCCGATCTGCCACCAGGTGTTGGCTAGGGCCCCGGGCCAGCGGAGGCAATGCATGGCCAGAGGCATTTGCTTTGGGCCGTGGAAGACCCATGTTGAATCGGTGGGATTCGCATCAAGACCCATGGCTTGATTGGTTTGGGGGCTCGGCTCATCTACTCGGAAAGTTGAAGTCACTATATTACATCTGATCAGGAGAGCTTTCGGGGTTTCCGTTTCGGTCTGAGCCGTCTCCGTCGTCGAGCCGTCGAGGTGATGAAGAAAAGCCAGAGGATGGACTCGTTCAATGGAGGCACCAGGAACCTGGCGAAGATTGTGAGGTGACTTTTCTAAAACACTAACTTGTACAAGCCACATTCTTTTCTAGGGTCCAGCCCATGATATATGATATTTTATATATAACACTGTTTACTGCGACGGTGTTGCAGTCGGTGGTGCGAGACTCAGTGTGAAAAGCCACTGGGTGCATTGAACTTGGGCTCTAGGACGTGTCGGTTGCTATCTTGGCTGCCCCAAGATACGCATTGCAAGCCGGGTATTTGGCAGCCGACTCCTGCGAGGCTGCAAGAATGTAGTCTTCCTATGTCTTTGTTCGCTCCTCCTATGTCTTTGTCTGGACTTCGAAGAAGGTTCAGCTGAGGTTCAGTTCAGCTGCTCCCACTGGTTCCACATTGGTTCCAGAGTTTCAGCATGTCTTCCTTGACATCCTTGGCCCATCTGGCTCATTCAGGGCCCAGAACGGAGAGATGTTCGGAACTGCCGCGTATCTGACCGTCGGACGTTTTTGTCCCCGTCAGAGTGACGATGACATCACGAACGATCGCCTGGCGAATGGTTTTTGCACATGGGGTAAGCTAGAGAATGGAGAAGCTAGAGGTTGAGCTTTTTGCTATTAGTAGTAAGGCCAGGAGCCCCGAACGTAGCGTCCTTGCTCCTAGTAGCGATGCCCTTTGCTCCGTTCGTAGCTTCTTGTTCCTAGTAGTACGGCTAGGAGCCCCGATCGTAGCGTCCGAGCGCTCCTAGAAACAGGTTGAGACCGGAAAACATCACCTAAGTCGCTTCTTCACAACGAAGTGCCTCAGCTTCACAAGGATATTTAAGAGGTCACTGAAGTGACACATAGCCATGAACTCTGCACAACAAGATCCACCAAACCCAAACCGCTTTTCTTTTCAACCCGTTCCAAGAGACGGCCGGTCGCGAACCAATGCGACTCCACTCCATCTGATGGACCTGACCTGGGCAAGATGAGAACGGGAATCATGCATATGAAAATAACTGATAATAACAAGTGAAAGGAAATGTGAATAAACATATGATCAATAAATAACTATGATAATAAATATGAAAGGGAAGATGAATATGCATCATTGAAGATAGTGTATCATAGTGTGATATATATATATATATCAATAAGATATGTTCAAGTGTTGGCAACGGCCTCACCGAAGGCTTCTGTCTTTTTGACTTCTATGCGCCTTCACACAAGACTGGTCTTTGCGTCTTCATCGTTCCGCAGCGGAACTCGACTCGACAGGTCTGGTGGCTTCTCGCTCTTGAAGAAATCACGTTCTGCTGGAGCCATCCGCGTCCCCAGCTCAGAGACCTCCGGCCCCCGCCCGACGCGTTTACGCCGCGCGTCGGTCTTCGCGCGGCTGCTCCCGCGCGTCGCGCGACGCACCGCGTCGCGTGCGACGAGGCTCCGGAGATCGACACCAGCGTGCTGGAGGCGGGTTGGGGGGGGACCCCGGGTTGTTGGTGGTCCGGTGAGTTAGGGCGAACAAGGTCCGAACGGTGAAACTTTGAGGTTGTAGTTCAGGTGGATTCAGTGGCATGACCAATTCTGGTTGGTTCGGTTTTGTTAATATGGTCAAGCCCCTGCAAGAACCTGTCCAGAGTGACTGGGCAAAAAGGGAAGGTTCCACCCTGCGGTGCTTAGGGCAGGCTGAACGCCGGGGTCGGCGGATACACAAATCCATTACAAATCCACATGAACCATGTTTGTTCATATAATATACCAGGACACCCTAAGAGGTGTCTTATTGATAGCCCCTTGGAGGTGATTCGGGGTGTCCATTAACCATCCCGAGTCCTGGGTCCTGCATGGGTCAGGGCGTTGGGCGCTTCTACCCTCCCTTGGCGCAGAAGTCTGGATCTTGGCACGTGAGTTTAGGGCGGAAAAGGGTTCTGTTTGGAAGTCGGTGTCACCATGGTTTCAGTACACTCCTTGAATGCGGAAGTGGAATTCACCACCCACCTGTTTGGTAACCACACGATTCTGAACGGAGTTTTTGGTATGTTTTTTTTTCCAATGACCTCACCAACCTAAGCCAAGCAGTTCTTTTCTCTATGTTCCAATCTCAGTAGTGTAGCTCAGACCGATCTGAGTGAGACGTCTCCGGCCCCGGATCAGTCGTGTAGTCTCACTTCGACGTGCCCCGTGGAGAGTGTGCAACAGATGAGAAACACAGCTAACCAGGCTGTGATTTGGTTCGTTTGGAAGACGTCCAGCGCGATTTTTTTTTTTTACACCTCATGTCGAGTTTTGGAGAGAGAAAAGGTCATGATCATCCCAGGTATCTTCCAGGTTTTGAGGCTCTGTCTTTTGCGTGACGTATTTCTTTATCGCTGGTTTGTGCGAGGCATCAGAGAGCGAATTCACAGTTCTTGCCGATGTCGTCCAGAAGGAGTTGGATTTGGGAAGAACAATTTCTTTCCTCCCTGCCTTTCCAAGACCTAGTTGAAAGAAAGGTCAAGCTCTAAATGTCACCTAAAATCCTTAGCCAAACAGCAGGGCGCGGACATGCAAAACACCATGAAATTCATGGCAGGCCCGGACATGCATGAATTTCTACATCACATGGTCACAAAAACAGCTTCCCACCGGCCACGAAAGAAAGACCTCCTTTCTGGGTCACCAGCCGTGCGGTCTCAAACACCGACCGCCTGGTCTCAAACCACCAGTGCAAGGACCGAATCAGTTCGAACACGCGAGGCTTCTCAGGCGGGCATGGGATTGATTCGATGATTCGTTTCCGAGCGAAGTTTGGGGCATGGGACGGGCATCCAGCCGTTGGTATCTCCCATGCCCCAGCCGTTGCCAAAAGAAAGTGGATCTGAGACACTCCATAACATTGGCAACTCAATACACATAATACATATAAGGGTTGGTCTTCGGTCAACGTGTGTAAAGATTCCATGCATGGAGTGTTTGGGTATATACTGCATGCGCCTTCAATTTTCATCGACACACGCACGTTCCTAGGAGGTGGACATTGTTGAGAAGAGTTTCCAGTGGGTGCAGTTACCAATGTAATCCACCGAATCCATTCCATTGTATTCCATGGTGTGTGCGCTACCTCGAACAATCATCTTTGTAGAGGTCCAATCCAAGGCCATTCTCCCACATACTTCCAGTGCAGGATCTCAATGATCTCCATCACTTGCCCGTATTTGGGATCCCAGACTTGTGATATATAGATAGACGGGTGGGCCAACCACAACCAGCATGCACGTGGACAGAAGCGAAAGCCACATAGAACATGGCAAAGCCTGATGTGCAGAGATGGTAAGGTCAAGTGCAAAGATGCAAGGCCCACATGATATCAGCTGATCACAATATATAATATATATATATATAATATGTATAATTATTTATACCTTGATGAAGCTTTTTCCCGATTACGGTTGTCAGCACTCCTCCAGTTCCGATCGCTTTTGGCAAACAGCATGTTTTCATGGCCTGAAAGCTTCCCCTCTGAACAGCCCCATTTGCGCGTCCAAACTTCCTCTGCGCAAATGCTTGGACATGGGGACATGGGGGGAATTTTTCTGAGACCAAACCGACCAGACTCCACCGGTGGCGTCCGGTCCGAGGACCTCCGATGTGAGAATCCGACGGTTTTCTCGGTGGAGAGCCAGCGCTGATCGCTTTGTTCGTGCAGGAGAACCAGCGCCTTGGGCAGAGCAAATGGAAGCTTTCCAAAGTCTTGGAAGGCATTGAGGCTGGAAGTTCGGCATGTGGGGTGCCTGGAATCTCTGGAAAACGATGCACAGGAAGGAGGGAGGGTCAGTTGGATTTCACTTGGCAGAAGTGGAAGTAATGAAATGGTCCGTTTCCTCGGTACCAAAAGAACAACGGTTTTCTGGATTTTGACCGCTGAAAAACATCTCTGAAGATGTGTCAGCTCCGGCAGCTCCAGTGAATGTTTTGAGTGGTCAACATTGTACGCTTTTTAACGAATCTCATGTTTGGTGGGGTTCCCAACTCGACGTCAACACGTAGAAACAACGGGCCACGCAGAAAAACGGACCACCCCCGTAAGTTTTTTTTCTTCTATCCTCCCAAGTGAATTCAGAACTATAAGGGCTGTCACAAAATCCGTATACAACTTGCCAGTCTATGCAAGGCCAGAAAAGAATCCGTCTCTCTCTCTCTCTCTTTTTTCCCCGCTCGTCCTGCCTGCAGCATGCGACCACCGCCGCCCTGGAGCCGCTGGATGTGGGAGAGCACAGAGCTGCCAGAGCTGCGAGCATCGAGCGGTGCGACCGCGCGACGTGGGGACCCCTGTTGGGGGTGGTCCGTGCCCTGAGGTTGAGAAGCTCAAACAGCATGCCATGAAGGGACTCAGAGACAAGGCCAGATACTTGGGGAAGTTGTGGTAAAGCTGGCTGAACGTTTCTTGACTTGCTTGGTTTGAAGGACATCAGAGGAACTCAGAAGCTCTTGTGGTGATGTCATTACAGACCTCCTGGCAAAGTGCCAAGCAGCTGCATAGAACCCAGAAGCAATCCATTTTGTGGAAGCATGCACTCCACGCACTCTAAATGAAGGGATAAAGAAAAATACAGAATATATTATGATATATGACAAAATGAATCATCATCGGATATCATCGGATAATTTTGTGCTGCAAGGAAGCACAAACAACCAGGACCTTCCCAGTGACCGAACTTCAGGATTTGCAAGTGGCCTGAAATCAAGACCGACCGACCTGCCACTGGGATCTCAAATGGTCTCTGGGAAGGTCATGGTAACTTTCAGATCACATCAGATCATGTCTTTCCACCTTCTTTCCCTGCTGGCTCCCTGCTCAGCGCCGCAGGCCATCAACCGGATGAAGCTCCAAGGGGTCAGCAAGGACCAGCAGGAGGTGCAGATTCGAGAGCTGAAGCGCCCACGGCTGAAGGGCCAGAGTTGAAGCATTTCGGAAACGTCTCAACTGTTAAACAGATTGCAATGAATTTATTTTTTTTCATGGGACATGACCTTTGAGCCACCAGATCAACGACTTGGGATGCCTTGCCAGGTGATTCTGGAAGAAATGGATGCCTTGCTCCGCGAGCGATCGGAGAGCGCTAAGGTGCCAATCAATCCCAAACTCTATACCAGCACCTTCCAACAGGTCTCCTCTGGAGGGTTGTTAGGCCCTAAGAGGTTTCAATTGGTGACCTATTGGAGGTGCTGGTACATGTGGCATATTTAATCATATTTAATAATTATTTAGATACATTTGGGGTCGGGGTGGTTGATTTCAATGGAGTGGTAAATATGACCGAACTTCATCCCCTGGTTACTTTGGTCACAAACATGCCAGTAAAAGGTCACAAACAGGGACTCCTAAAAAGGCCACGTATGGAAGAAACTGGAGTTGATCACAGAGCTACAGATGCTGAAAAGTGTATTCATTCATTTGAATTGACATCACTGGAAATCCATGGGAAACCCTTGCGCGAAACCGTTCGCGACTTGGGACATCGCTTTCTTCCTAAATGAGAGAACTATAGCCGAAAAAGAAAACACACACAGAAACGTAAGACTAAGTAAGACTCTTCATTTCGAGGCCAGCGCTGAGATGGAGTCCAACGAGTTCAGTACCGAGAACGTCCAGGCGTTGACCGAGAACCTCCGTCTCCGCGCGTTCTCCGTGCGTTCACGACGAGTTCACGTTCGCGTGCGCCTATGAAGCAGGCTTGGTTCCAGTGGGTGCCCAGTGGGTTTCACTGCTTCCATTGGAACCACTCAGATGCGGGTTTCACTGCCTTTCACTAGCGGGTTTCCATTTTCATGGTGCGCCAGTGGTTCCCATTGGTCTAGCCAAGTCGTGTTTTCTTCGTCGAACAAAAGCGGATCCGATCTCGCACCGTGCACCGGTCATCGCGGTCGTGACGGTCATGACGGTCGTTTCCGATCTGAAGTCGAACCAGTCGGGGTGGTGAAGAGGTTTTACCATGCTTTTACAATCCAAATGAGGGGAGGTTTATTGATGTCCACAGTTCACTGTTTCTGTTGCAGAACGTTTTCCCTCACCTCATGCCTAGACACTCCAAAAACACATATTATATCGTATTAATTACACACATTGGGGTGGTTTGAACGTAGGTAGATATGTCAGTCTCCCTGGAATGCTTGGCGCGTTGGAAGCTTCGACGATTCCCAGTGTTGATCATCAACACACCAGTTCACCTGCGCTTCTTTCAATGCAAGCAGTTGAACTTCGCTGTGGCAGTGCTATGGCAAAACGGGAACTGGAAGCTGGAACAGGTCGTGGAACAGCCTTCAGGAACAGGATGCCCTCGGATGATTGCTTCTATATACTGTCCGCTGATCATGGATTCCTGATACTTGGCCCATTGGGTTCCCGCCACAAGAAACAGTCAGGACGCAGGAGATTGATTGAATTATACGGAGAGCAGTTTCTCATGGTGCCTTTGTTCTTTTTGCATCCCGGAATCCCTGGACCCAACGACGCTTCTGGACCCAATTTCCACACACCCATTTTCCAGACAGACAGAGAGAGACAATACACGCAGCCTCATTCATCGTGTGAGCACTCCAACCCCGTTTCGACTCACAGGGTTGTGCCGCTCAGCGCCAGGAAAGCGATCTTTTCAGAGTCCAAGAGGAGGCAGAGGCAGAGAGGGAATGCTCGGAAAAGCAGACTCAGAACTTCTACTCAGAACCCAGAGATCCATGAGATTCATATACATATAGATATATCTCTCTGATGTTTTTCTTCTTTGCGGCAAGGTATTCCCTTTTGTCATGATAAAATACATTTGCCTTACTTTAAGCATCCATCAGATCCGGCTGGTAATGGCCCCAAGAATGGCCAGCAACTGGTGGTGCCCCGCCAACAAGCAAGTTTTTTACTCCGAACAACCAACACTGGAATATACTGCAATATTTCTGGCCACAGTGAGCCATCTCGGAGTCACAGGTAAACCGGATTCCTTGCAGCGAAGAACTGCCGCGACGCACCACAGGAATCCGCTGAAATGGAAGACTCGCGAATGCAGGACCGACCTGCTGCCAAGCTGCCAAGCTAACAATTTAAGGGGAATGTTGAAATGTGAAGATTCCAATATATTTGTTTGGGGTCTACTGGTTGCGGTCCCACGGGTCCCTGTCTTGTAGTTGCCGGGTCCCTGTTTTATAAAAACATAAAACCCTCAGCCATGGGCCGCAAGAGTCACAAACCACTTCTCGACGTGTCCCCTTCGACGTGACCCGAAACCGCGCGGGTATACTTCTTCAGGAGTCGACGGAGCCAGCTCCATCAGACCTGCAGGACTTGTTTTTTTTTTTTTTTCGTTCGTCGGAGAACCGTGTGTTCCGGTGTGGAAAGAGAAAGCTGCATGTCTGCATGAACATCAAATGCATGATCATAAATACCTTCACCATATAGCTTTACATGTCATATGTCTATGCGGGATGTATCTGTTTGCTAACTACGCAGGTATATTATATCCATACCTGCTGTCACGTCAAGAGAAACTGATACCCTGCTTGTGGCGCCCCACCCTGCACGAAGAGATACTGATTGCTCTTTGGGCCTGCGCAGTCTATCTGTCGCATCGCCCAATCCCACTCGCGCGCGAGCGTGCTTCGGCCAGGAGGAGGATCCTGAGGTGGAGCCCTCTGATCCGATGGCCTGAACGCTCGTGTCACCCCCAAGCGAATCGCACCCTGTTTCACGCCGCGATCGATCGCGGGCGGGCGAAGCCGCCGGAAAGTAGTCAGATCGATCGATCGAAAGAAGGGTGGGCGAAGAGATCGGCACGATCGAGATGTTGCGTGTGAGT
Organism: Durusdinium trenchii; assembly: GCA_963970005.1. Lineage (NCBI taxonomy): Eukaryota > Dinophyceae > Suessiales > Symbiodiniaceae > Durusdinium > Durusdinium trenchii. The sequence continues at coordinate 188,779 of CAXAMN010011558.1, forward strand.
GATTTCAGTTTGCAGGTTCTATGTCCATGTCTTGATGGATTGTGGATCAAGCATTTAAGTTTAGGAAATTACTGTGTACATAGTGTACATAACAATCACTGGCTTGGGCCAGAGGAAACTAGTCAGCCATGGCCGAGGGTGTTGAAGATATATTCGGCCGGGGACCTTTGCTTGTAGACAAGTCTGGTGTTTTGAGAGTGATTTCCAAGCCCTACAACTGCACCTGCGGAATGGACACTCTATACTGTTACTGCGTATAGATGAACGCCCAGTGATGCCATCATAATGCCCGGTAAACTGTTTTCTTGTTTTGTGTTATTTTCCGTGTCATTTTGACACACTTCGCTCCTTTTCTGAGCGAAGTTCTTGTTTCTTCCTCATTGGCCTTCAGGCTACAACCGAGGGAACTTCATGTTTGACCAGAAGTTGCGCCAATGGTGTGGGCCCGTGGCGACTTCATGTTGTTTCTGCCTCCTCCCTATGCAGTGAAGTGGACCCTGTGAGGCGAGAGTATCAAGAGCAGAACATGCGGGTCAAGCAGTTCATGCTCTACCGCGAGGATGCGTCATGCGTCATGCCGATGTAGAGGTTTGAGGTCTGATGTATAGGATCAAGACAAAGCCGATGTATCAGGACAACGTTGCGCCCAGTAAAGCAGCTGATGCATTTCGTTCGGCATCCTGATGCACCATCTCAGGCATCTCTCTTGATATCTCAGGGCGAAAACCCAACATTAGCTCATGGCATCTCGAAATCAAACCGCTCCATACAGCTCCTGGCCCGGCGCCAACGGCCTTCAGGACATGCGGGACTTAACGGAACTGACGATCAGCAAGTGGGAAGCTTACCGATCCACGGCGGATCCCGACCCGCACCATCCACGACACGTCGGTGGCGACGGAATGCGACGGACGGACGAGACAGGGGACGAGACCGGACGCATGTTCCAGCCCACCCCGAGGATGGATAGCTATTTGATGATTGCAGTGCTAGAACTTGGATGCTGTCACTTGGCGCACGAAGAACCAGAGACGATGCTTGCTTCTCTCCGGCTGAGTTCGGAGATGCACACGAGCCAAGGTGCATGCCGGTATGTTTTTTTTGGCGTTAGTCCGCGTGCACGAACGGCACAAACTAGCAGCATTTAGCAGCATCCAGTGCAGACTTGCAGCAACATTTCGTTGTGTATGTTCTGCCTCCCTGTGACTAGCTCCATATTGAAAATGCGGTGGATGGAGCTACCAGCTCCCTTTGGGAAGATGTTGACGTTTTTGCGGGCAGACGATCAACTTTGCCACAGCATGTCAAAGTTTATACTTAAATAAATATATGTATATAATATATATATATATATATTATAGTCACTAATTACTGTTGGTACACACACATCCACACAAATTTGCAAGTGGAAGTTCGACCCACTTGGGAGAAAAAGCTGGTGGCCAATGCTGGGTCTGAGGTCTCGATCTGTTGGTGCATGGAGTGCTGCACATCCATTCAGTGCAAAGTGCCAGCGACCGCGTGACCGCGTGAGTGCGGAGTTGCAATCGCTTCAGCAAAAACCAAGCTGTATAGTTGGTTTCAAGATGCGTTGGTTTCAAGCACAGAACTTATACAGTTCACTTGGTTATACAGTTCACTTGGGTTTTTGTCTTGCTTTCAAACCCTTCAACAAGACCTCTGGTTACTCCTACTTCCCCGGGACGGGACGTGTATGTTTGTGGTGTGCCGTGACGTGGACGGCCGTGACGGGCTGCCAATCGATTCAAGCCAGGTGAACCGAGTTGGAATCTGTGGCTCTATGTGATCAGCCAGAGACTCACTGCACGGCGCGGGGGTTCGATCTTCGGACCATCGGATGCATGGCACCACCATGTGACACCCGGACGGCGGCATGTGGAGCGACCGGTGCGGAGAGGGAGGGAGGGAGGGAGGGAGGGAAGATCATAGCAAAGAAGCCGTCCGACCACAGAGGTCCTTTCGAATCTTTGGACCAAGTAAAACACTTGGTCCGATGGACCTGTAGGGCCTGTAGGGTTTCATGGAACCAATGCCCACCAAAGACGGACTTGGTAGCTGATTTGCTCGTGGGCCCGGTGCTAGGGCCCTTGGTCTAGAAGTTAGCGCCGGGCCAAGATACAGGACTGGATACCTGTTTTTTTCCCTAATGGCAAAGGCAGGTCGAAGGATGATTGTAACAAATGAAAGGTGGCAACAAAAATGAACACATGGAACATCAAATGAAACTCAAATGAACACATGTGACTGCTGTTTAGTCCCATCCAGTGAGTGGAGTGGATCATGGGCACCCAACTCCTACCTCCACGGATAGCACCCCGTCGAACGTGACTGCTGGTAGACAATCATGAAACATCACATGTACCTCCCAGACGCTCCATGGGACTGCCATAGGACTGCCGATCAGTTCTGGTGGTGCCAGAGGGGTCAATGTATATCCCTGAGAGTCAAAGACTATAAAAAGAATGGTCTTTAGGTGACCCGAAAAGGAATTTCCTTTACTTCAGTCGGTCAAAATATAGTCTTTGGACTTCTAGGGTATATGGCAGTCCCATGGAGCGTCTGGGGTAGGCCTGCTACTTCGCTTGCCGAACCCGGACCGGACCTTCGGCCAAGGCTTGGCGGAGGCGGCGTGGGCGATCCTCGCGCGCGGATCGCGGCGACCCAGAGTTGGTGAGTGGGGGTATGAGCCAGTCCGATTGATGAAGATCGCCGGGTCTGAAGAGGCTGAAGCAATCCATTCTGGTTGGTTGCTTCATCACATTCGTTCACACTGGTTCAAAACCGCCAGTCATGGCCGGAACAGTTCGGGTAGGGCGTCGCCTCGCTTCTGTTCGTGTGTTCAACGGGTTTTCACCCCAAAACAGACGTTCGAACATCGCCCTGCCCGCCGCTCGAACACCCCCCTGCTAACTGTTTGCAGCCTCACCATGCCTCACCCTCCCCTCCCTGTTTCATCAGCGAGGGCCAAACTCTTCGGAAGCGCCAGGCGTTTGTCTTCCTTTTTCTCAGCGCCTGGCTGGCGATTCATGCCTCCGTCGGAGAGCCCAAATTCAGAAGCCGAGGGAGGGCGCTGAATGGGGAGGGAATAGGTTCAAAAGCCGATGGCCTTCAGTTCACAGAAGAATGGATCGTTCTCTGGTGGTTCTTCGTTTTGTGTTTCTATCGACATATCGATACGGATCGTTTGAGTCTGCATGACCTTCTAAACGCACGTTCAGACCCCCCGCCACATCGTAGAAAGCTCTTGAGTCATTTGAGTCGGTGAATGTTAATTGGTCAATAGCTCACCTTCAACGGCCTGACATCCGTCACATGTTGCTGAGTTGCTGAGTTTCCTCAGGTGTCAGCGCACTCCTTCGAAGTGAGGCGTGTCAATGGGCTGATCCATCGATGTTTTCATCCAAAAGCAGCTGAGTTGTCTCATGTTGTCTCCGATTCGTTTTTCTCGGGTTTCAAGTGATCCAAGACTCAAGACGTCGGCCGATGCTGCACTGAGCGACGAAATGCGACCACTCTGACTCGCCCTCTGTGTGGGCTGAGATACATGCCTGGCCCTCTGTCTTGATCTAAAAGAACATGCACCCCCTGCAACTAACATGGAAGTGGGAATCCCATGGAATCCCCCTATTTGTAGAGGATTGAACATGGAAGACCCAAGGAACCATGCACTTTCCACTTCCACGTTCGGGAGTGGAAAGCCGCAGAGCAGCTCAGGATGCCGCAGGTGAAACCGACTGACAGGTCGCTCCACTGACAGGGTGCAGCTCCTCATAGGTCAGACTGCCTTTTTGTTCGACCTCATAGGGGGTTGTCGGAAGGAGGGAGGGAGTCATTCCCCCCTTCCGACCCCCCCCGGAACCGCACGATAGCATCCATGAATGGATCCATTCTGCCCTTGAATCAGCAACAGTCAGCTGGACATGCATGAGTTCTCCGGGGAGAACTCTCCTCAATGGATTAGTGATGGCTTTCATTCAATTTTGACCTCTGAAGCGAAGCACGTGCTCTGTGCACGAACATGCTGTAGATTGAGGGGATGAAGGCGTTCTCGCTTCGAGCAACGCTGGCTGATGCCATCTGATGTGAATGACTTGTACCTCGTATTGGACACGGTAGCAGCAACTAGGTTGACCATGTCCAGCAGTATCCAGCAGTCTTTTTAGTTCATTGACCTCCCTGATAGGCCAGGGTCCCCAGCTTTTTGCATGCTACCTGCAGTGTTTCCTTGTGATATGTCAGGTTGCTCACACAGTTTGTCCGTTTGCCGGTGCCTAGCAGTCAGTGTGAAGCTGAGCACACCGGATTCCTCCGGAGCTCGCGGATTCGTGTGGAGAGACGTGGGATGGCCGGTTAGTTGAAGGGTAGGCCGGTTAGGGTGACAAGGCCTACCCTTCAACTAACTGGCCGGTTAACTACCTAACTGGCCGCTTAGGTTGGTATGCCTTGTCCGGTTAGGATTGTTTAGATCATTTTTAGTAGAATTTTAGTACCCAGACGCTCCATGGGACTGCCATATATGCCGATCAGTTGGGGTCAATGTAGGCATATACGGCATACATGGAGCGTCTGGGGTATATTCTAGTTGGCCATAAGAACGCCTGTGCCGGCTGTGCACACGACTGAGGCATCTGACAGTCGGCATTCGATGTAGTTATATATTTCTCGAGCTTTTCGATGACCTCTAGGCAGCTTGATGCTGGCTCTGCTGCCGGCACGGATTATGAGAACTTGGGGATCGAGGACCGTGGCAAGCTGTCAACGTCATTTCAAGGCAAAATGATTTGGTTAAAGCCTGATTGATTGACAGTTTGCAATGTAGTGACATACATGTTCACCCACATTGGAGGCATGAGGGCACAAGAACCCTCCTCCACTGCCACGGCCACTTGAGCTCAAGCTTTTTTCAATAAGCGCCAAACGTGTGACCCGCGCGTTCGTTTCAAGCACTTGCTGAAATCTTTGCCGTCAGCAATGGCCAAGGATCAGGTTGATGATTCCATGCCCCTTGAGGAACGAGAAGCTACTGAGATGCAGCCTGTGATGATGGAGGAGGAGACCGCGTCCGTTGTGGACACTGAGCCACACCCGGACTCCATGGTCTCCGACTTAGAAAAGGAGTTGGAACAAGCCACCGGCAAATCTCAGGAAGGGGGGCGATGGATTCGGTGAGTCCATGCGGCTTGTCAAGCTGTCCACCACGGAAGTGAATGTCTTGCGACAATCCTTCGACATGCTCTTGCAAGCCTTGGGAAGCCCGGAAGAAGCGAAGCAGGTGATGCTTTATTTTATCTGTTTTCCCTATGGTTATATCATGTTATATAAATCCCCAAACCTGGGGAATATGGTTTCTTTCTTCCAGGTTCCTCGAACTCCCCCCCGCTCCCAGGAAATGACCGTGAAGCCGTGGGCGATGCCATCTACGGCACGAAGATCGGTGCATTGGTCGCGATTAAGGACAGCTTCACAACTCCGAGAGCGGTTGTGTCCTTGCGCTTCTTCAACTGTTTTCGGCTTTTGCTGGAAAAGGCAGAGGATACGGAGGAGATGAGGATCTACGTCGAGACTTTGGCCTTTAAGCACTTGAACACCGAGATCACCGAGCAGCGCGTGGAGGCGGTGATCGGGGCCTATCTGGAGCTGCTCACCATCAACGTGCCCAACCTGCCACCGGGAACGCCGGCCGCCTGGCGAAACCTCTTGAGCTACTGCGGCTCGTGCTACCGCTTTGTGGGAGACACCTATGGCGAGCGCTTGCGCGTCATCAAGGAAGATGTGGTGGTTTCGGATATTTATGTTCTAATGTTCCTTTATTTTCCGACCTTTTAAACTGTAATTAGGATGATTGACTTCACTGTCTAATAGTTTTCAAGTCAACCGGAGGAAGATTGGCAAGTGGTGCAGCAGGCGTCCAAGCACGAAAGTGAGAAGGCCTCCAACAACGGGGAGGAAGGTGAAGGCGGTGAAGGCGGTGAAGGCGGCGAGGAGGACACGAAAGACGACTCCGCCGAGACCTTCAGCTTTGGCCGCATGTGCGCCTTCAGTAACGAGGTCATGGGACAGAAGACTGAAGGCTGGATGCTGGAGCTTCTACAAGTCTTTGATATCCTGGTGGAGATGATTTCTAGCCCTGTCCACTTGCAAGAGGAGTGCGACTTGCTGGCGATCAACTTGATCACCAAGTCTTCCTCCATCGACTTCGAGAAGTTCAAACCGGTGATGTTGGCGGCCTTGCGATCTTTGCTTCCCAAGCAGTGGAGCACTTTGCACGAGACTGCCTGGGAGTGGCTCTGGATGACGGTGGCCCGGAATTTGAATGAGTCCACCATGAAGGTTCGTGCCTTTAAGCCCTACAATGGCAAGCTGTTCTCCCAATTGCGGGAGGATCAATTGGATCGATTTCGGTCAGACATCTTCACAGAGTTCTTCGCCCGGAGCCAAGCCTCACAAGATCTCTTCAAACAGTCGCAGAGCCGGCTGCGCTACATCGCCGATCGTGTCCTGCAGAGCTCCTATGACATGTTCCACAAGAACAAAGATGAGACGCTGGATGAACTTTCGGCTTTGGGTTTACGCCATGTAGGCTATGGCATCCCCATCGAGCTGTTTGGCCCCTTCGTGGATGTGTGCGTGAGCGTGATGCATCCCTTAATCCAAGAGTTTCCATGTGAAAATGAAAGCACCAAGTTGATTTGGTGCCCCAAGGACAAGGCACACCAGTTGCAAGAGAAGGAGATGCCGGAACACATGATGATTGAGGGCTTCCGATGGTCCATTGGTTTGACCGCCAGGGTTCTGGTGCGAACCATTATGGACGGCTCCACCGCTGTCATGCAAGCAATCCACTTCGACGACTCCAAGCGCTTGCGGCGAGCGCTGTTGGATGCACCACGCGTGGAGCGCTTCGTGTGGCAACTGTCCGTGCAAGTGGGGAGCCAATCCATCTCTCCCCTCTTTTGGGCTTCCTGGTCCTGGTTCTTGAATTTTGAGGTGATTTTTTGTTTGATGCCCAGTTCATTGGGTGAATCCATGTGAATCCATATGCTGAGTCCCAACCGAGGAGTCCGAGGTTTTGATTCGGAGCCGCGTCGAAAACGAACGGGAACCGCCCTCCCAAGGCTTTGAAGAGCGGTGCTCACGACACAGCCAAGACCATGATCCAAGACGTGCTGACCATCCGAGCCGATCGGGATCACTACTACTTTGGTGCGGATGAGCCCTGGCGCATTGCGCGGAGTTCTCTTCTTCATATGTTTATTTGTACTATATTTTAAACACGTATTTTCTCGAACTAGTGAACTCCCCTGGCATGAGGAATATGTGTTCTTTTTGTGTTCCAGGGCAGCTCAGCAAATCCAAGGAGCTCTTCAGGTTTCAGCCTAACATTGCGGACAACATCCTACGGGAGGCACCCTTCTTGGCCGAGACCTTGCTGGATGGGCTGATTTGGCGCTCCCACAAGAGCAAGGACAACTTGAGGCCGGTGATCTACTATTTGAAGCACTTGCTTCAAGACATGGATGAAGAGCAGATGTTGTCCCGAGCTTTGATCAGCTATATCCGCTTCAACCACCCCAAGACCATTATGCATCCGATCTTGACCTTCTCCTTGGACTTGCTTTGGGAGAAGTTGGCCAAGCGCTTCTTCTTGATGGACCGGGTGCTGACGATGATCAACTGCGTGATCTTTCTCTTGGCCGCATGCCTGTTGGACCACGACAACAGTCCGCAGGTGATTGAGTCATATTGAGAATGGTTTTTCATGTTTTCAACAATGTTTTTTTCCATTTACCAGATTTTACCGGTGGGTCTCCACATGGGGTCTCCATGGGGTCTCCATGGGCCATCATGGGGTTTTTTGATACGTTTTGATGGGGTCTCTTTCTGATTCTTTCTGTTTGAGCCGATTGCCAGGTCGTGGCGGGCTTCCGAGTTCTGGTCTATACCATTGGCTTTGGCCGATTGCTCTACTGGCACTGCTGCCAGTTCTACAACGGCTACCGCCACGGAGCTGTGACCAAGCTCGCCTGTTTCAAGTTCCCTTCCTACCTTTTCAGGACCTCTGACTTGCTGAGCTTCTGCTTGATGTGCGACCTTCTGGCTACCGCCACTGTGGAACCCATGTTCCACTGCCTTGGACAGACTGAGCATGTGATCGCATTCCACTGTGATCAATGGACCGATACCATGAACCTCCTCCATGAAATCTTTGTGCTCACAGGCGTCTTCCTGTATGTGATTTTAATCGTGGAGGTTGGAAGCATCTCGGTGAAGCTCTCCGAGTACCGCGTCTTGTGCATCCATGCCATCGAACAGGTCCTGCTTTGCTTTGGCGTGGTCTTGCTGACGATCTTGACCTTCTCCTTTGCGGTCAGCGGCATGACGCGCGAGATCCAGGCCATTTCCAACACCGAATGGGCCGACATCGGAGCGTCCATGAGCACCTTCATCCGCATGGCCTTTGGAGCCATGGACCTAGCTCCCATCCAGACGGTCGCAGCCGAGAGCCCGTTGCTGATCGTGGTGATCGTGCTTTTCATGATGTTGGTCTACACCTTCTTTTTCAATCTCCTGGTGTCGCAATTCTGTGGGGTGTACACTTCACTGGCGGCAGACATCAAAGGCCACGCTAGGCTTGCTCGCGGTGAGATCATCATCGAAACGTTCAAGAATGTGCGATTGTCACGGTGGCAAAGGTTCATGACTTCCCTGAACTTGGACAGCAAGGTAGACTTTGAGGAAGGTGAGCGGTCCAAAGCCTTGGCGTTCATATGGTGTTCATATGGTTATTAAAGTTCAACGTGTGCAATTATACGCAACAGTGATGAATCGTGTGTTTGCGTGAGCGACGCCTAAGAACTCGCTTACTTGGATCTTACTTACTTTATCTTTTTTTGCAGACTCCTTACAAGCCTTCGCTCCAACAAACATGACCTGAAACAAAAGAAGACCCCCATCAACAGAAACAAAAGAAGACCCCACCTCTTTGTGAGGTGACATCGGCTTGGCCGGGGGGCATCAAGGACTTCGAGCCGGCCTTAGCCCATCCAGTCTCAAAGGACCAGATCATCCGCTTTGGTGGGAGGACGGATCCGCACTTGCCTTGGCCCGAGAAGCTGGCCAGCGAAGCCGATTCCGTCGAGAGAGTGGTCCAACGAACGATCCAGAAATCCTTGCAGAAGTACCTTGGAAAGGGAAAGAATGGAGCTGGAAGTGCCTTGGGCACCCTAAGCAGCGATGACCAGAGCAGCAGCCACCACAGCAGTGACAACAAATGAGCTGAATCGAGCTGAGGAGTTTTTCACGCCCTGCGTTTTGGCATGTTTTGGATGCCCTGTCAACAATCCCGGTATCCCCCGTCGACACCATGAAACAGCATCATGCAGCCATGCTTTCAGCCTGAACGGATTTGCGACACCATATAGAGCCATATACAATATACACCATAAACAGAGACACCACCATCAACAGCACCATACAGCCTTGCTTTCACATGAACATTGGATTTGCGACGGGGGCTCTGCGGCTTCGTGTGATGTGATTTAATCGGTGTGACCGGTGGGCTGTGTTGGAAACACCGCCAAGAGGAGCCATCGAAGTTTTTATTCGCGAATCACTGCCCTTTTCAGAGATGGCCAAACTCAATGGACAGCCCAACGCACACCATAATTAAGTGAGAGTTGCACTCACTCTCCGTGGGGTGCGGGTTGAGTTCGCTGCCCCGATGCAGCTGAGCTCCCGAAGTCTTTTTTGCGCCCCCGGCGCTGAGAAACACTCTACCGAGTTGACTCCGCCGTCAGGTTGACGCAAAGCCAAGCAAGGATAGCCGATGATATAACCGATGATCAACATACAAAATCCAGAGCAGCTGCATGGATGAGACAGTTGAGCTACAGCTATGCTGAGCTATCTTTCAAAGGCTTTGCAACGCCACCTGAGTGCTAGTAGCCCAGCTGGTTTTCTTGGAGGTGCTCAGCAAATCAAAGCCTCCAGAAAGCTGGTGAGGTTACAATATTTGGCAACGGGTCAAGCAAACAAAGGAGCCCAAATGGATCCAAATGGTGTCATGTTGTTTTTATATATCGTATATAGTATATATATATATTGATAGCTGTTTTCTCTGGGTGTTGGAGTTTCTCTGGCTTGACTCAATGCCAAGTTTGAAGTGTCTCAACCCGTTCAGACTTTCGACCCTCACCGAAAGGTGATTTCTGGTCAAAACCTGGTACTCACAGTCTCCTGTAGTTGCTGAGGCTCGGATGTCCTTCTCACAGTCCCCCTAATCTGACACCATCGCAACTCGTGTTTTTTTCTTTTTGCCTTCTTGTGCAATTTTTGGAGAGTCTGCAGATTTGGACATCCGGCGATACCAAGCGCTGGCTGTGCTCAGCTCTCTCTACTTTGCCGCTCAAGCGTGGCTGGCGGCCGGGACCATAGGTCTGTTTCAAGGGCCGCTATGTAGCTGGAGTAAAGATGAGCAAAGCCTCGGCGTTTAGTACATTTCAAGAGATCAACAGCCAGGCAGACCGCATGAGGCTGTCGCTTGGCAATACATGGGCATTATTATCGCGCGTGAATTTTGGAACGAAGGAGACTTGTGTTGCAAGTGGCGTGGCCACCAGTGCAGGCTTCAAGTAAGCACCTTTGCCAGCCAGCGCTGCCCACGCTCCTATATACTATATACCACATGCCTACTTGATCCAAAAAGAACACTTGTAAGCATGCCAGCTTGACATGAGGGATTTCAGTAAAGCCTCTCGGACATTTTTTGATGACAATTTTGTAGGGGAAATCAGGAGGTTTCATCTCTGAGGACTCCGACGCGCCTCGTTCTCCCGGGCCCTTGCTCCCTCCTTTGTTGTCTATGTGTCTACGTTGGTGTTTGTCTCTTGTACCTGCCTGCCTGTTTGTCCGTCCGTCCAGCCGGATGGTCAAAGCTCTGGTGTGTTCAAGCTGGGAGTGGAAATGGATGAGAAAGGATGGACATGGATGGGACCAAAGCGAAGCCTGTTCTTTCTTCAACTTGTTGAGACAGCACAGGACCTCCTGCGCATCCCGGTTCTTCGACAACAAGCTGATCGAATGAGCGGTGCTCCCCAGGAATGAAGTGTCATCAGAAGGACCCAGGGATGGCAGTGGCAGGCAGGGACCTCCAGGTTCTCTCAGACGGCTGGGCCCGAGGCTTCCTGGCCCACCATGGATTTACAGCAGTAATAGCCTGAATCCCGAGCAACCAAGGATTTTACACTACAAAACCAGGTCAAACCGAACTCTTTCAATGGTCCAACGGAAGGCTATGGACCTGTGGTCCATTCGAAGGCACCACCTTCCAACCTTGGGGAAGGTCGGGGGTCGGGATGGATTGGGCTTTCGGTGGGATGCGCGGATCAGGTTGAAGACGTGGCTGTGGAATGCGATCAAAACCAGACCTTGCTTGAACTACCAGCCAGGTCAACCTACCAGCGAGCTGGGAGCGAACGACAAACCCATGATGAGACATGTTTTCATCCAGGATACCGGACTCTAGGACGAAAGAAATCCAGTGTCTGGTAGTTTCATGCGCCCAGCGAGCTCCTTTTTTTCGCCGAGGTGGCGCTTCCAGAGCTCGAAACCTGCTGACGGAGCCAGATCCGTCAGGCAGCTTCTCAGACTGCTTACGCCGACTGAAGTCGCTGACGTCATGTGAATCGTTCACACGAGGTCGTCAGACCTGATATGACCTGATTCTATGGTGCGATTGCCATCGACGACATATCAGCGTCTCCATTCAGCGTCTTCAGCGTCTTCGACCCTTTTGGGTCACGTCAGCAGGTGCGGCCGTGACGGGCTTGGTGGTGATGTCTCAACCGGGAGCCAATCAAGCAACTGTGTGGCAGCTCAGCATGTGGTGGGGGGAAGCTGGACTGCATCGATGTGTTGCTGTTGTTGTTGCTGTTGTCGTCGTCCACTGTGACGGGTCCAAAAAGGGGAGGAGCCAAGCTATTGCATAAAAGATGTGGTGCTCGTTGTGCTCATCTTTTGTGCAGACCGGCTCCCTAAGCTGCTCAACTGCCAGGTTCTTGGGAATTGACTTCATCACCCGCAAAACCATGCTAAACCCACTAATTGACCATCGCTAACCCAACCGTTGGCTGAAGAAAAAGGCCCTCGAGATCCACAATTACATGTGCCAGAGTTCCATTCATCTCCGCATGAGGCTCAGAAGCACGTGCGGCGCAGCTGCCATGTTAACGTCTAAAACGCGCAGCATCACACCATGTCGACGGCCGAGCTGTCAGGGTCTTTCGGGACCTGCAGAACAACTGGCAGGAGGGGTGTGCGGTGACGCCTGTGTGGGAAAGCGTGCGCCAAGAAGCTGGCGCAATGAAGATTAATCCTAACTGGAAAATACTGGAGATATTATTAATCTTTGAATTGCTTGTGCTAAGTGAAGCATTGCATGCGGGAGTGAGATGCACCTTTGGATGCATTCTTAGCATACGTCGTGAGCTACTGTGGCAGGCGCATGATGCTTACGCTCGGGCATGCCTAGCTTTGGGTGGCCTACCCAGAGTGGCGATCTGGTACACCCTCCGAAATCCCTCCATCACATGGATGAAAGTTGCGTGAACATCTAAACAGCTCGTCCTTTTTTCTTCATAACCCGTCATGTTTGTTTCTTGGCATTTGATTCGGGACATGAAGTCATAATACGAGATGTCACACATTATTTTTGCTTGTGGATTCCTGCACTTGCGTGGGATGGTTTCGCCTTTTTGTTGCAAGGCACCTACAAGCTGACCCATGCGTTGGCTTACTACACTGTCGGCCTGGGCCTTGAGCAGTGGGAACTATATAACTGTGGGGAGACTTCGCAAGAACTGCCCTGATAGCAAAGACATGCAAAGACATGTCTTCATCGTTTTGACCGAAACCCATTTGGCTGCAATGTTGCTGACTGAAGCCCTGCATCGTTGGGGGTAGAGAAAAGAACATGTTTGCACCATGCTCGATTCCGCTAGATTTAGATCGCTGGTTCGCTCAGGCTTTGCATAGAGTAGGAACATGCCAAAGCGATGCGTGAGGAGTGGACTTCCAGTGCTGGCACTGCTGGCTTGTTGGATGCATGTCCAACGTCCGGACATGGGCTGAGCCTTGTGGCACAGGGCCCTGCCGCATGGCGCGTGGCCCTGCATGGCGCGACGAGTGAACGGAGCCGCAAGCTACAGACTGCAAGGAGGTCCTGCTCAAGTACATCTCACAGAGTCGAGCAGATCATTGACGTTGACGAGGCAACTAGGGCTGAGAAGGTCTTGTTGGTTCAGATTGTGAAGCAGAATGCGGTCCCAGGCATTCTGGAAGGTTTTAACATGAATCTTGGCGATTGGAAGGGCCGGGCTGGCTTTTGTGGCACACATGTGCACTGGGGCACCCTTCTCTACACGGAGAGTGCCAAGATAGTTCGGATCGATCTAGTGTCAAACATCGTAAACTTCCAAGCGGATGCACGTATGAAGATGCACGAAGGATTGGAAGCCAATTTGAATTGGAAGCAAGTCGGCCCCCAGGCTTGGGTCACTCGTGATGTAACAGTGGATGACCTGTGGAAGTCTGCACGGCCTCAAGAGCAGTACATCTTCTGCGGCCCAATGAGCAACAACTGCCAAGATGTGGCCAATCGTGTTTTTGCACATGCGACAGGCACACCCTTTGAGAGAAACTATGACCCGGAGAAGTGGTTTGTCGCGTCGATGCGGACATTCAGTTCGTTCAGTCGATTCCAGGCACCAAACATCGGAATCTAGTTTCCACACCATGATCTGTGCACATCGCAACAGAACGCCCCCAGTAAGAGATTGGGGGGGGATTGTCTTCTTCTCAACAATAGTATATATATATATATAAATAATGGATCTCTGACTTTACACGGAAATTATGTGAAAGAATCAAAAGGCAAGTGAAATGAGCTGAAAGGGGCATGAAAAGACTTTGCTGTATTTTTGTGAAACCACAACATGGTGCAGTGAAACAGTAGCTGTGTCAATTGGTGGTTGTGGTTTATACTTCGTCCTTGTACCATTTTGGCTCAAGGATGAAGGCGCCGGTTCCCTTTGGTCATTTGAAGATCAGCGTTGTCTGAGATCCACAGGTGGAGATTAGCGTTGTCTGAGATCCACAGGTGGAGATCAGCGTTGGCTGAAGGGCCCGGCTTGTCGCCTTCGTTGATTGGTCCAGGTGATTTTCCGGGTTTGGTCCATGGCAAGACAGCTCCTGCCTACAGACGTTGAGTTGGCTGGCCTGCGCACGATTGATGATGTTCGGGATTGGGTAGGCTTGGCCGAGGTTCCCTGGCTGGCGATGTCAAATTGTTTGGGCGGAGTCGACAATCTCCGTGTCCTGGCGTCTTTGCCGGCCGCGACTTTGCAACCTGCCTTTGAGCGAGCGCGAATTCCAGCCACAGCCACGCTGCCAGAGCGGGTTCTTACGGCTGTGGAGATCATTCAGATTGGGTTGGTGTGGCGCATCTCGAGACAAGCCTATGCCTTACCTGACATTGATCCTCTACTGCCAGACCCTGCAACTGGCCCAAGGGCTGCAGCAGCAGCTTCAGCTTCGCCGGCTTCGATTCATACGACTGGCTCTCCAACCAAGCGTGTCAAGATGTCCGCTGCAGTCGACCAACTTGATGAGTCAGAAGTGGATTTGTTGGACGGCAGTGAGATTGAGCAGTCGTACAGAAATTTCAGGAAGGCAGTTGGAGCTGACCCTTTGGTTGATGCAGACCCCACAGTTGAGCAGATTACGGCCATGCATACAAAGGTGTTGAAACGGCATGAAGCCCCATACGCTGACTTTTCTGTTCTTACACCTTTTGGCCGCAGGACGCAAAAGCAAGCCAAGGCAAGGAATTTCGTTCTGCAGCAGGATGGTACTTGGAAGACAGTGGAGACTTGCGGAGATTCCTGGCCCTCCAACCTTCTTAGCGTGGAGTGCCTGTTGGAAGATCTACAGAACTGTTCTTCTCATGTTGAAGCACCCTGCAAATGCTACCACAAGGACACCTGCAACACCCATTGTTACGGTTGCTGCATTGGAGGAATACTACAATCGTATTGTGGAGCTGAACAACGAATTTCCAGAGGCCTGGCAGTTGATTTTGCAAGCTGAGGATCAGTGCAGGGGAGAGCAATTTGAGAGATTCCAACGGGAGCTGGTTAGGGCGAAGAATGAATTTGGATTTCGACCAGGCCAGACCTTGGGTTGGTGTCTTTCAATATGCAGCACGATGCCAAGAGTACTGGGACAGAGTCGTGATACGCCCCGCACAGACGTTTCTAGCCCGCGGAGGTGCGAGCAAGTCCATGACTAAGAAGGATGCTGAGGACACGAGTATTCTGAAGCTACTTTGCAAGCATTGCATCGACCTTGAGGTGAAGGGCAATCCAAGGCAGCACGTCGCAGGCAGAGGGACAAGATGAAGATCCAGCAGCTCCAGGCTGACCCTGGAGCAGCGAGGCTCGCCGATGCTCCATGGAGGAAGGGAGGTGCAGGTGGTTCGCAACCCAGCCAAGCGGACAACACACATCCTAGGCGGGCAGGGCGGGAGTTCCAGACAGATCGTGATGGTCGTCAAGTGTGTTTTGCATTCGCCACGGGAGCTGTTGGTGCTTGTTCGGAGTCATGGTGTCAGGGAAGATCGCATTGCTGTCAGTACTGTCTTGGGCCTCATCCCAATGCTCAGTGCCCGAAGGCCAGTGAGAAGGGTGCTGGGAAAGGGAAGGGGAAAGGCAGAGGTAAGTGACAGGAGGAGAAGCTCGTGGCCGTGACAGAGATGGCAGAGCTGCGAGCTAGTGCATGTGAGAATTTACAGACAGCGCAAGCAGAATTAGTGGTTATGTCGAGAAGATTCGGCCGTTTCATTTTGGCGAATTCTTTGCTGGATATGCTGGTTTCTCAGCAACAATGGAGGAGCTTGGAGGTGAGGCTGTTAAGGTGTCTCGTCCCTTAGATGGCTATGAGGGATGGGATATTATTTTGACAGATGAAGGGCTCTGAAGACTCTGCTCTTCTGGAGTTATGGTGCGCCTATATGCAGAACTATGACGGAACATGGTTCTCGGGGTCCTTCAGCAAGGTATTGGAGCAGTGTGCGTTGAGTGGATGGCAGATTCACTCACCTCCCTGGTTTCAGGACCATGACCAAATCAGATGGAACCTGATCGACATTCCACAGTCATTGCTCAAACAACTGCTACTTGACGGATGGCATCAGCACATTGGCCAGCTTCTGGCCCGACGCAAAGACTTTGCAGGACAACAGGGGCTTCATTGGAGGTTGTCCAAAGAGGAAACGTCGCTCACTGCCCTGCAGACAGCTCAACTGCATGCACTACGAGACGGTTCCTTTATGACGCGGGACTATCTGGGCAGATTTGACTTGCAGCGAGGCTTTCAATGTCAATTTTGCCCTGCCATGGACTCCATGCAGCACCGATGCTAGGAATGTCCCACCCATGCTGATCTTCGTGCTCTTCATGGGGCGGCTATAGAGATTTTTCGTACCTCTTCTCGCAACTTGGCTGAACATTTAATGCCCAGTCGCTTGATGACTTGGCCGGCTGCTAAACGTGCTCTCATGGACCTGCCAGACACCAGCCGACTTCTTTGTTGAGGCTGACCAGCATGAGCACTATGATCTCTTCTCCGATGGCACGAGTGACCTGCCACGAGATCCTGAGCAATGTTTCGGAGCCTGGAGTGTTGTTTCAGCTACACATGGAGGAGTGGTGAGCTCAGGTGTTTTGGTTGGGCTACAGCAATCCAACAACAGGGCAGAGCTCACTGCTGCATGGTCAGCGGTGCAATGGACGCTACTCCATCGAGTACATGTAACTCTGTGGACAGACAGCTCGATGGTAGCCTCAGGTTTCCAACGCATGTGGGTCGACTTCACCGACGTGCCTTCAGAAGAGCATGAGGACCTTTGGCTTCTCATTGCGGGAGGCCTTGCTCAGCTACCAGCTCAGACCTTCCGGGTATGCCATGTTGCCTCTCACGCTGACCCTGAGCAGGCCAGTTCTGAGGTTGATGCCTGGCTTGCACACTGGAACAATGTGGCTGATGTTCAGGCCAGGCGTGCACAGAGTCATCGGCCAGATACTTTCAAGCTGGTTTGGCGACGCTACCAACAAGAGCTTTTGGAAACTCGGCGACAGTTAGCCTTGCTTCGTGGCTTTCATCTCGCTCTAGCTGAAGACCGGCGCCGATGTGCGCAAGTCATGTCCTCGGATGAGGTTACCGAGGATCAAGCGGTTCGAGAACTGAGTGCTTCTGAGCGTAGGCCGGCGATCCAGTTCCTTGGCTCGATGGCCTCCCCATCACTTGGGCGGCCGAGTGGAGTCGCAAGAATTCGTTTGATTTTGGAGAGACGTTTTCTGCGCAGTGCATCATGTGGTTGCTCTCCCAACAAGCGGCAGCAGAAGAGTTTTTTGAAATCTCTTGGTTTGAGCTGGCCGCAGCTTTTTACTGTTGTGGTTTTTGTCACCCACACCTGTCCACCCATGCCAATCAATGGATTGAAGTTCTTGAGGGTCGTTTTTCGGAATCTAGCCTTACTGTTGCTCTTAGGATTCGTTACGCTAGGTCGCTTGTGCGTTTTTTAGCCCGACACTTCAGTTTGTCGGTGGTCTTTGTGAGTGGGATTGATTTACGTCGACTGAATGTGAACTATCCCTTGAGTGGCTTGGTGCTCGGACTTACTGATTCCACTTTGAGGCAAGTGGATCAGCTCCTTTTAGCTTTTACTGCCCGCCGGACTGTACGTACAGCCACAGACTTGGCCAGGCCATTCGTTCGATAGCTTTCGACTTACTTCAGACTTGGACCAGCTGCTCTGCTTCGCTGAGCACTGGAGCTTCGCAAGAGCGTCCGCGTGACAGATGAAGGGCTGCAGCAAGGGCTGGATTTGTGGGAAACGTTGGACCATGGACACATGGCGCCCCCTTGTCGAACCTACACTAGGGCAAGAAGGTCAGATGAGCACGGAGTGGTGAAGATTTTGAGATCTGATGAAAGCCCGAAGGTTGGGGCGACGCGGAGGCGGAGGAGGCGATAAGATTGTTGCTCGTATGATTCTGTTGGTATATTGAAGCTGACGGAAAGGGGAAGAACTTGGTCCATCGAGAACCCTTGGGATTCATTCATTTGGATGCTTAAGTGTATGGCCAAGCTCTTCCGTGTGCCGCATGCAGAGCTCATCTTGATGCACCAGTGTCCATACGGAGCTGTCGCAAGGAAGGCGACAGGCATTTTGACCACCAGCAGCTGGATGAAGAAGGTATGTGCCTTATGCCATGAGGTTGAGGCGCATTATCATTTGAAAGGTGGCTTGGTGGGCATGACCTGGTCCTATCTTGAGGACAAGCTAGTCTGGCGCACATCACTTGCTGCAGAGTATGCGTGTGGCCTCACAGTCGCGTGGACCAGGGCATTGCTGGAATGGTTGGACTCACAGGAAGGGCGTGAGTGGATGAAGGCCAGAAGCTATGTCAAGGTTGGGAGGTGGAAGAATACGCTGACGCTGGCCAAGACTGTGCCGCAGAAAAGAAAGGTCAATGAGCAGCCCCAGGTTGAGACAATAGCAGAAAGAAGAGAAAGGGAGAATGTCGAAGCCATTGGGG
Source organism: Durusdinium trenchii (assembly GCA_963970005.1). NCBI lineage: Eukaryota > Dinophyceae > Suessiales > Symbiodiniaceae > Durusdinium > Durusdinium trenchii. Next base: position 207,456 of record CAXAMN010011558.1, read on the forward strand.
GTCTCAGGTTTGCGAAGCGGGCTGTGGCAAGGTCAACTTTGCTGCGCAATGTCGGGCAGAGGATAAGGACAGTGTTCGACGCGTGGATGACTGACAACTTGCTTCAGGGTCTACAGGAGAACTTGGAGCTGGGCATCTCGGAGCAGGACGTGGCGCAGCTGAGACGCATGCTCCTTGAGGAGTTTGGGGCTCAGCCATCGCAAGACAAATGGCCCATAGACCTGTGGCGAGCAATGTTGGTTGCAGCAGATGATCCAGAGAAGACAGTGTTGCCGGAGTGGATGGCGACTGGTTTTCCTTTGGGCATTGCAAGCGACATACAATATGTGGGCGTTTTCCCAAGCACCATGGGTGACACAGCAGCAGTCGAAGCATCGAGGGTGGAAGGCATTGTATTGGAAGATCGCATTGGTGATCTGACAATCTATCGCAGTTTTGTGCAGGAGGTGGACAAAGCACAACCACTCTTGGACGAGATGCTCGACAAGGGCAGGGCCCAGCTGTGTCGCTCTTGGGAAGAGGTTGTTGCTGAAGTTGGTGACAAAGCCAGGCTCACAAAAGTGGGATGTCTTGTGAAAGAGAAGGAGGATGGCACGGTCAAGTCGAGACTCATCTTCGACGGGCGTCGTTCAGGCGTGAATGGCCTCATCTCATGTCGAGAAAGAGTTACATTGCCGAGGGTGTCCGATGTGGCCACAGGATTCTTGCAGTTGATTTCAAATAACCAGGCTTGGTTTCCTGACAGCTACGTTGAGTTGATGGCTCTAGATTTTAAGGACGCCTTCAATATGTTGCAGCTGCGGGCCGATGAGCGGCAGTATGTCATCATCAAAGGGCAGGACGATGATGACGGGTGGCCTCGATACTACGTATGCAACTGCGTGGTGTTTGGTTTGGCCACAGGACCATTGCTGTGGTCTCGAGTGGCCGCGGCTGCAATGCGTTTGAGTCAGGCTGTTCTGAAGAACTATGAATCAGACATCAATTGTTACATTGATGATCCTTTGATTGTTTCTGTGGCATCTACTCCACAGCAGCATACAAGACATCTCTTGTACTACACCGGGCTTTGGTTGAGCTTGGGGCTTGAGGTGTCTTGGAAGAAGGTACATCGTGGACAAGAGTTGCAATGGATTGGATTCAAGTTCAAGGTTTGTGGCCCAGAGCATCTTGACCTCCATGTCGAGCTGGCAGATGCAAAGAGAGCGAAGCTGCTGCAGGTGTTTGACCAGCTTGAACAGTGCCGTGGAGTTGTCCCTTTGCACCTCCTCCAGTATTCAGTCGGAGTACTAGGATGGCTGTCTTCGGCTATACCGGCAGCCAGGCCATGGTTGTCGATTTTGTGGTTAGTTATTACAGGTAGAAGGAACCTGTCAAGGCCACAACAAGGCGGCGTAAAGGGCTGATTTTCGTCAAGCAGATAGCCAATGCCATACGGTGGTTTAGGGGACTACTTCACTTAACTGATGGCAAAGTTGGCTTGAGCAAGGTGCATCGCTGGAGGCCATATGCAGTGACTTTGTTGTTGCAAACAGATGCCTCACCACACGGTTTGGGAGGCATTTTGATTCAGCAGAAGTAAATCATTGCATACTTCAGCAGTGCACTTACAAGTGACGATCACCTGCTGTTTCAATGCCACACCAGGTGATCCATCATTTCAGTCGGAGTACGAGTTGTTGGCAGTCCTTGTGGGTTTGCGCAGTAGTGCAAAGATCATTGCAGACTCAGGTGCTACACGAGTGGTCCTCAAAATAACGCTGCAACCCTGAATGCAGCAATGAACCATCGTGCGTCAAGTCCTTTGATGGCGCAATTGACAGCAGAGTTGGTGTTGGAGTTAGAAGCGCAAGAGTCCTGCTCAACGTGCTCCCAGACAAGCTGAGTCGACCTGACACGGAGGCGATTCCCTCTGAGCTTCTCCGTGTCCGTCGTCTGGACACGCAGAGACGGACCCAGCAGTTTTACCGGACTTGGCCAAATAAGGCAAGTGACTGGTGAAAGCGCGGCTGCGAGCGAGTTTTGGCGACCCAGTCAGGAGGCATAAAGGGTCAGGGACCTTTGGGCCAAAACTGGGTTGTTGTGGTTTTGTTGGAGGTGTTTGGATGTTCTTGGTTGGAAAAGGGGTGTTCTCTTGGTTGGTTTCTCTTGGTTGGAGGTGTACATAGTTTCGTTACGGGCCGAGTCGGTAGGAAACCCTTTGGCCATTTGAAGATCAGCGTTGTCTGAGATCCACAGGTGGAGATCAGCGTTGTCTGAGATCCACAGTGGGAGATCAGCGTTGGCTGAAGGGCCGGGGGCTGCCTTAGTTGGGCAGGTCTCCTGGCTTAGTCGGCGCCCTTAGTTGGGGCAGAGTCGAGTACTTAGTGGGTATTCGACACCTTGCGTGCTCTAGTTGTGTATGCGAGAGGTGGTATCCCCGCAAGGGAGGTCTCGGATCACCTTTTGCGACGGATATTTTGCAACGGCTAGATGCTCAAACACTGGACGAAGAACCCATGTTGTCCGGGGGGAGCTAGGCAGCGATGGGCGACTCACTCCGTGAAGAAAAACGAAGTGCCCCCAGCGGTTGCTGCAGCTAGGCGAAAGCTTGGTTGGGGCGAGAGCACGTGCCGTGAGCGGTCGAGAACCCCAGACACGCCTGCTAATTCGTGCACGGTTTTACAAACGGTGAGAGGTCAGAACGTAGTCAAGGAAAGGGATCGAGCGGTTGTGTTTGATCCCGTGGCTGGCGAGTCAAAGCAGGAGCAAGTCGATGATGGTATTGAGAAAGGGTTTCATCGAAGCGGTATGAGGCTTGTCCTTCATAGCGGAGAAACCCTGACAAAAGCGAGGCTTGACTCGCCGTGGGTCCCTGATGTGACGCAAAGTAAACAGTGTAGAGGGCAATCCAGATTGGCCATACAGATTTCTGGCAGTGCAGAATTGAGGCGAGAGGCCATGGAGGCCTACGATGCGCTAGTGTATGCATCAGGTTCCACTCTAGCGAAGGAAGCACTGTTTACCACCTGGGTCAACATCTGCAGAGCCAAAGGGGAGGAGCCACTTCCTTTGACGCCGAACCAGATTTCAGAGAATGCCGCTATCTTGCGCAGCGCAGGATACAGAGCCGTGAAGAGCTATGTCTACGAGGCCAAAGACAGGCGCTCCAGGGCTGGCTATGTGTGGTCGTCGGCCTTGCAGATCGCCCTGCAAGACGCTAAGCGTGTGGCGCAGCGGGCTATTGGCCAAGTGGATAGAGCGGGGGAAGTCAAGTTGGGGCTAGGCCGGGTCCCACATCAGAATGAAGCTGCGGATGGAGCGCCCAATGCAGGGATTCTGACTTGGATCATTGGCGCTAAGTATTTGCTACGGGAGGTTGAGCTGGCTTCTCTTACCTCCAACAAGAAGTGTGTGCAATTGGACACCTTGTCAAAGGTGGCTACCTTGAGGTTGCCGGTCAGCAAGACTGATGTGGCTGGTCGAGGCGCGGCGCGTGCTTTAGGCTGTAGCTGCAAGTCAGGCTTTGATATTTGCGGCCCTTTTCATGCTCTGGCCGAAGTGGTTCGCGAGCAATGCATAAGGCTCGGCATACAAAGCAGAAGCCCTGAAGCTCAAGAGTGAAGTCGAACTGTCAGAAGCGCTTGCTGGCACTTTGAGACGAGTGGACTGCCTGGAGGAAGCGGTCAAGGCGCAAGCGGAGTTGGTGCAGACTTCGTTGCGTCATGACGGATTTGACTTTGACAGCGAGGAAGTGAAGAGTGAGACCAGGAAGGAAGCTCGAAGAGCGCTACTTCCGTCGTTTGTCATCAATTTAAGTTCCGGTGCTGTCCATCGACCATGCCACTCCTTTTTCCATCGTGGAAGACCCGAAGAAGTGGACGACCAAGTGCGGGTGGCCATGGGTCTTGGGTGACGTGCCATGTAAATTTGTGTATGAAGGGGATGACCTCAACCCTACCACCCGTAAATGCCTGAGTGACCCTTGGGTTTCAAATAATAGGTCCCCTGCACTTTCTTTCTGCTGAGAATTTTAATGACTCCACCAACTTCGGGACAAAAGAGATTTAGGTTCTCTTTGCGCGGTAGGGTGGGGGAACCTTGACACTTGCGATGTTTTGTGAAACCGCAACGTGGTGCAGTGAAATAGCTGTGTCAATTGGTGGTTGTGGTTTATACTTCGTCCTTGTACCATTTTGGCTCAAGGATGAAGGCGCCGGTTCCGTTTGGTCATTTGAAGCCCACCCAGCCCACCCTGGTTTGTTGCCAGGAGCTGGTTCATATTTGTCACTTGGTAGGTGACAGATTTGAGGCAGGGGTGTTCGCTTGGTTGGTGACCCTTGGGTTTCAAATAAATAGGTCCCCTGCACTTCCTTTCTGCTGAGAATTTTAATGACTCCACCAACTTCGGGACAAAAGAGATTTAGGTTCCCTTTGGGCGGTAGGGTGGGGGAACCTTGACACTTGCGATGTTTCCTGTCAGGATTGGTGGAAAGAAGAGTATATTATTGTATCGTTAAGGAGACAGTAAAGTGTATTGTTGCAATATAGTTGAGAAGGATGGTTGTCAAGTTATTTTGTGGGCGATTGCAACCTGGTAGGTAGTTGGGAGTTGAAAGGGAATGCTATTGTAAACAGTGGCTTATAAGTGACATTTCTTAGCGTTTAAAGGGTTTTAAAGAGGCATGCTTTGCAACGACTTTGCTGGATTCTTTTTCAAGAGTTCTCCTAAAGAAATTGAGATATATAGTGATGCATTTTCACATGCTTGTCCGTGACCATGCGTGGTGTAGACAGAACTTTCTGATGCATTTTGACCTTGACATATGTCTTTTATGCCTATTGCTGTGCTTTGTTTGCCCTGCAACGAGAGCAGTATGGTTAACTTGCTCATATTGATCGTCGTGCCACGCCGTTCCAAAACAGAGAAAGCCAGTCCAAGGTAATGAAGACAATTTTCAAATTGGGAAACATCTTGAAAAGTGATGCATGCACTGCCATCAGCGCATCCACTCCAAAGTGGTATATTCTGCTAGCTGCCCGAAATGAGCGCAATGAAACACCTGCAGAGAAAGGGGCTCCTCTGCAACTCTGACGAATTCCCTTGTGGGTGGGCAGAAGCATGCATGATGTGCCAGTATGCCAGCTCATGAGGAGGTCGCCAAGTGGTGATGGCAAGTCAAGTAACAGGAAGGCTTCCAAAAGTGATTTGCCTGGCATTGCATCAACAGCTCCAGAATGATGCAATGGGCGAGTGAGGCTTGAGCATCCTCGGCCCTTATTGTTAATATTTAATATTACTTTCCATATGCCCATCGATGCACGACGAAAGCGTGGACCTGTGCTTGTGGGTCCGCCTGGTGTATAGGGCCGGTGCCACTTTCTAGTCAAATCTCGAGTCCAGCAACCTAGCCAGTGTTGTTTTCCTGGTGGCAAGTGGCGCGGCGCAGACAGGGACACGTGTGGTCCTGGGCTTGTGGTACGGCTTATCAGGCACACCATCGAGTAGGGTGAGCCAGCTGTTCTGATGCCCTCCAATGCTCATGATGTGCAATCTCAAGGTGATGATCAAGATCACCTGGCCAAGCCCCACAGCTGATGCATTTCTTCACCAGCCTCTGCCAAAGACCAGGCTGATCCACCAGGATCGAGTATCCAGCGGGTCAATGGCCGGCAGCCATACATGTTGCCAAGCATCTTGGACCATTGTCTCCTCAACATCCGGGCCCGTGGGCCCGTGGATGGGCCCGTGCCGGAAGTTCCAAAGGACGATGAAAGCATAGCTGTGACGGTGATGGTGGTGGCGAAACAGTACATGTTTTGCAGGATGACGCTGCAGATGATGGCCATGAAAGGGGGCATGAGGACGGCGCTTTTGATGAGGATTAGGATGAGGATGAGGATGAGGATCTTAATATGTTAATGTTATCCTCTAACACATGTATGACCGTCATACTTTGTAACCCCGAACCAGGATGTTCATCGGTACTCTTTCTCGGTCATGAATAGAACAATACATGAACCGTCATGCACCAACTTATATTCTGTGAAAATTTTAAGATAGATTTGTGTTTCGTGTATTTCGTGAAGGGTGACCTATCCTTGTATACATACATCTTATTCTATTTCATGCTTTCTTCTCTTCCCTGATCCTAATTGATCTAACTTTATATCTGTCTATCTCCTGTCATGTTCCTGGTTGAAGTTTTTTAGAAGATGTTTCTTGCACGGAAGCTTGGTATCCAAAATGTCGTGGGAATGTGCGTTCGGTGAGTTGAGCTCGTGTGTCCTATCTATCCTGTTTGTCCTAGCTGTCCTGTTTACCTAATCTATCTAATATTTGCAATCGGTCCAGCCTATCGCCTCTACCTGATCTATCTTTCCCTCATCTTGTCGATCGAATCAATCTATATATCTACTCGAGCTACTCGATCGAATCCATCTATAAATCTGTTCCTATCTACCGATCCACGTATCTTGTCCTTCCGTATCTCACCTGACCTTTTCTAGTCTGTTCACTTCATGAGTGTCCAATCTTTCTCCTCCTTCCAATGTACCTAGTCTATCTTCTCGATCTATTCTGTCTACCCGATCGAGTCCATCTCCCGATCGACCTCTCAACGTACCTTTCCTTACCTTATCTTACCTCATCTCATCGTATTTTATCTTACCTTAACTTATCTGATATTTTCTAGCTCTTTCTTGTTTTATCTCGTCCTAGCTTGCTTTGTCTTTTCTTAGATGTTCTTTTCTTCTCGTATCTAATCAATCCAACTTGATCTTATATATCTCTTGTGTCTCTCCATTTTCCTGTCCCTGGAGCTCGTGCGCGGCAACCCGTGGGCCGTTGGGCCCGTGGGCCCGTGGATGTTGAGCGGACGCTTCTCGCATCTTGAGCGGCCGGGTCATGAATGACATTCTGAAGCTTGGCCTGGGGACATTTTGCCTTCGTTTGATGCCCGCACATATGTCTTTCACATCTAAATTTAATGCGTTTACCTTTTGGTTTTGTATTCCTGTGCAAATCCCTAACAAAGACAACGACAGCTGCCCGACCACGACCGCGACCGCGACCACGACCACTACCACCACAATTACAACTACCACTACCACTACCACTACTACTACTACGACGACTACTACTACTACTACTGCTACTGCTACTGCCACTGCCACTGCCACTGCCACTACCACCACCACCACCACCAACGTGCCACCAACTACTACTACTACTACTACTACCACCTACTACTACTACTACTATTACTACTACTACCACCACCACCACCACTACTACTACTACTGCCACTGCCACTGCCACTGCCACTGCCACCACCACCACCACCAACTACTACTACTACTACTACCACTACTAGTACTACTACTACTACTATTACTACTACTACTACTACCACCACTACTACTACTACTACTTACTATTTACTACTTACTACTTACTACTTACTACTTACTACTTACTACTTACTACTACTACCACTACGACGACGACTACTACTACGGTACTATTACGGCTAGTACTACTACTGCTACTACTACTACTACTAACTACCTTACTACTACTACTACTACTACTAGTACTACTACTACTACTACTACTGACTACTGACTACTGACTACTGACTACTGACTACTAACTACTACTAACTACTACTAACTACTACTAACTACTACTACCACTACGGCGACTACGACGACGACTGCTATACTACCACTACGACGACTACGACGACGACGACTACTACTACTACTCTTCCTCAGCCCGCACGGTGCTGCTGCCGCTGCTGTTGCCGCAGTTGTGATTGTTGCTTATTGCAGTCACTCGTTTCCGTGGCGCAGTTTTGACACCTTGTTACTGTTGACCTTTTCTGTGATGCAGTCGCTTTGCAGGCAACAATGTGAAGGAGCCGGAGTGGGTTCGAACGATGTTGGACACATGTCCGAAACTGCGAGCGTACATCAGCAAACATCAAGAGAACTTGTGCCAAACCCGCAATTTCATGCGAGGTGTTGCAAATGGCCTTATCCAAACCAGTGTTGTTATCATCGCCCATGCTTCGCTCTTGCACACGGAGGTCAAGCAACTACAGTCTAATCTGGATGCGTTGCAACCAGCCATACAAGACCTTGATGCAGACCTCAAGAATGCACACCATGCACTTGAAGTTGCCAAGAACAATGCGCAATATTCCACGGCTGTCCAGGATCTCCTGAAGGCTGTACATTCAGTATGCGCGAGAGCAGCCGTGATCCTCGAAAGGCTCGACAGCATCATTCAGGAGGTTGACAGCAGTGAGAAGGAGGCAAAACAAGGAAACTTGAACTCAGCTTTCCTGCTTTTCAGTGGCTGTGCGGCTGTCATCGGCGCGTCAATAGCCGCCATAGGACTCGGAGCAGCTACAACAGTGCTGGCGGAAGAGGTTACACTGCTTAGAATTGCTGGAGTGACAGGATGTGTGAGTGGATGTGTTGGCATCGCCATCACCGATGAGACAATAAAATTGTGCAAACAAGTGAGGAGTAGCGCACAGGTCCGCCACGACAATATCAAGGAAATGCGCAAGGACCTCACAAGTGGGCTTGCCCAGTACTACCTGGATAAACCTGAAGCATATTGTGCAGCTGTCTGCGATCATGATACCTCCAAAAGCCCGATCAAGCGGGAGAGGGGAAACCCGATCAAGGAAGAGGTTGACGACTTGCTGAATGGGCTACTGCTTGAGCGTCCTGATAAAGCTATTGACTTTATAGCCAACTTCCCCAAAAAGGCCGAGCTTGTGAAACATAGTGACCTTGTGGACCGCGAGCTGATTGTTACCATTCTAAAGCATTGGCGGGTTGAGGAGGGAAAGCCTTTGGCTTGGCAAGTGGAAAGACTGCTGAAACTCGAACAATGTGGTTGCCTCTTGCAACGTGTTCTCGACTGGGAAGCACAGCTGGCGAGAGATGTTCTTGGAGACAAGGTCGGCAAATACGACAAGCAGACATTCCGTAAGCTTGTCACAAAATTCCACCCTGACCGATACGAAGGAGAGGAACTCATGAAGGCCTTGAACCACATGCGAGACACGTTCTCGGAGCAGAAACCAGCCAGAAACCTGTTTCAAGATCAACCCCTACAAGGTAAGGGCTGGGCCAGATCGCCTTGCAACTCTGAATCCATCAACTCGTTTTGGAAGGAGATGCAGAACGCTCAGAATGTCTCTGAGCAACCAAATGACCGCCAGAGATCACCTCCAAACGTGGAGTGCTGCCGAATTGTTTTTGGTGGCCCTCGCAAGGATGTGTTGTTGGCGAACCTTCTGCTGGTCAAGGCCTCTCGAGATGTCTTGGAAAAATCCAGTGCTTACTTGGAGGAGATCATTGCCGCCAATGAGGATGATGATGTGGCTTCCAAGCTCTACAAATACATAGAGCTGCAAAAACTGGAGCATGAACTTCCCGAAAGAGTGGAGACATTCAAGAAATGGCTCCAGGACACATCGCGCCTGGAAGATTTTGCACGCTTTACTTTTGCCACGTAAATTCCAGTGCGCACACGGAGTGGTTATGCCTAATGGCCTTCATGGTTTGCATCGCTGAAATGCGGCCTGAAACCATCTGATAGTATCAGGGATCTGGAAAAAAAGGATGAACAGGTTCGTTTTTGATTGCTATTGCGCTCAAAGATTTGTGCAGAAATGGCCAAACACCTGTAAATTTTGGGGTTTTCTTGCCTGAGCATCAATGTCGAGGGCCTTCAGTTTCCACTCGGTCAACGGCAAATGCCTCTGCAGGCCTCCTAGTCTTGGAGATGCATGCTCCCTGGGCCGGCTTCGTGTGTGTGTGAGCTCCTTAGACTGGATTCACTCTTGGCACCTTGTGAAGACTTCGCTTTTTTGCACAAGTCAAGGTGTTCTGAAACATGGAACAACAGTTGCATGTGGGATTTGATGGTGCAAAAAACCTTCCCTGATGATCGTGCTGCCCAGTGTGGTGCTGCCAGCGCTCACCTGGCTCCTCATGAGGCCGGAAGTCGTTGGGACCCAGCTCCGGTCTTTTGGGGCCCACGACCGTCACGAAGCTGTGGGGCCCCACGAAAAGTTGGGACCCTGAATTGGAAAGGAGATTGGAGCGGGGGTTCAGGTGGCCTCGCTCGCAACACAAAGATCCAGTGAAGTGCGACTCACACCTCCAGCTGCTTCTTTCGGCAGAGGCTGGATTTGTACTTTGCAAGTACTCTGCGGGTCATCGGAGCCCTGGTGCTCATGTTGGGTCCGAGGCTCAAAACGTTGAGTGATGGTCCACCGTCCAAGAGATGTTCCGATCAAGAACGAAACCAAAATTGGACCCAAACATGTCAACTCTCCTGGACACTATACATCAGGGACAAGCTCAGACCTATATCCTTGCTGGTCCAAGTAAAGCAGCGAGTACTGTGTATGACCAGGCCCAGTGAAATAAGGTCCATAAGAATCCATAAGACCTCCTGAGTGTCACATGATGCCCTTCCTCCATCTTCCTCCTCGCAGACGGCGTGATTTGAGGTCCTGCCTTAGCACTAATAGCCGTTGAGACCTCAGAGCTGGACCGTTCAGGCTTGATTGCTGCACTTGATATCCATTCAAACCGATTCAAACCTGCAAAACCCCTCTCAAACTCCAGAGGAGCCTAGCTGCCCAGACGACACCAAGATTGTTGAAGCAAAGGACTGCAGAAACATCAACAATTGGATTCCCATGGATTCCCTATCTCGACACCCTTAAGTTCCCCCTGCCCAGCATGGGGATATAGGGATGCACTTGGATCCAATAGGTGCCATACGCAACCATTTCAAAAGCCGCGAACAAAATAATGTGCCAGCGCCGAGCTGCCACCAGCGCCGGCCGCGCCACGAGAGTCGTTCGCACAAAAATTCGCTCCTTCGAGGCGACGTTGAGCTCCATGAGCGAACCCAAGTGGGGATGGATCTTCGCGCGCTGCTGAGAAAATACTGCAGTTTTGCGGTGCAAAGAACCAGCGGTACTGAACACATGTCGAGCCAAGAACTGCAAGAGTTGTGCAACACCCAGATGCCCATGCTTCCGAAGAACTGCTAAGAGTCAGAGTCAGATACAAGGTCCTGGTGGCGATCACCTTCACCATGCATGCCTTGCTCATCGACTGCCTGGCTCATTGCCATCATGCTGAACACCGAACTCGGTGGCGTTGTTGTTGGCCGCCAGGTGTCGGTTGCCTATGTCGCACGAGCTGAAACCGCGGAGGACTTAGCCACGAGCGCTTTAACGACGGTTTGGTGGGGCGCATCCATTGAATTCCACTGCAGATCACTGCAGTGACTCTTGTTTAATTTTCAAGCCCTCAGTAAGGCCTCCTTCTAAAGACAGATATTAAGGCGATGTTTCAATCCACATGGGGAGGGTTTCATATCTTGATCAATAAAAAACCTCCGTGTAAAGACATATTAAGACGATGTTTCGATCCAGATATGGAGGGTTTCATTCGTCAGGAGTCTACATTAGTCACTGCCAACATTCCATCCAACGGACCCATTTTTGGCGGTGAGCTGAACCGCGGCGCCTCCGTGAGCCTTTCAGGTCACGGAACGCGGCGCCGCCTTGCCGACGCGCTTTCGAAACGTCCTTTATTTGGACGTGTTCGGATGGCCAGGGAGCTGAGCCCCTGTGTTTGAGCGTTCTTGTGCTTTAGTGAACTTTAGTGCAGCTCATCCTCCGGAATTTGAGGTCTCAAGGTTATTTTTCCCTCTGGTGTGAGCTGGGTGATCAGTGGGCGTTTATTCATTGTGGGCGTTGTTCATCACGAGAATGCGATTGAAATCCTTCGGGTCGATCAGTCGATCTAGAGGTGGACCGCCCGATCCATCGACTTCACTCGTGAGTGCGAATGGACCACAAGGGATTTCAAGGTGGTGGAAGTTCAAAGGCTCAAGGACTTTCTTCAGAGGTCCTTTCATGAACAAGACAAGTGCTTAAATAGTTCTGATGAACAAACACGGATGCGCCCCCTTCTGAGGTTGCAAAGCCCCGAACAGGAGCAGGGATCCGCGGCACCCGCGGCCACGTCGCAAAGGAGCAATGCCGGGGGCCCGAAAAGAAGATTCTCCTTCAGAGCTTCTGAGAGAAGAAAGAAGAGAATCTCTTCTGACTGCAAGAAAAAACAAACTAGCTAGCTAGCTAGCTAACTAACTAACCCACTCACTAACCAACTAACCAGCTAACTATATATAAACCTAACTAAACCAAACTAACTAAACTTAACTAACTAAACTTAACTATATAACTAAACTTAACTAACTAAACTTAACCAACTAAACTTATAGCTCAGTCTGTGGGCACGGTAGAGTGCCATAGTTGTGACCGACTGAAGCACTCGCAGCGGCTCACCTTTAACTCGAACACCAACGAGTGTCCCTGGAGGCAAGAGAGATGCCACAAATGTTGCGAGAGGCTGGCCATCAGTCTGCCCATATGTCTAATTGATTGAACACTTACCAATGCAACGCATCGGCAAATCCATCAGAGTCTTTTTCCGGAATGCTAGTGATTCGTTACATGGCTTGGATGAGCCCCAAAAGCACCACCATGCATGCGGGACAAGGGAAAACGGACCAAACTGATCCATTAACAATGGCTCCGACTTCACTTCTTACTGCGCTGCCTTGACTTCGTGCTGCAGGCGCTTTATAAGGAGAGCTGCCGTTTGGGCAATCAACTGAGTCGCGAATTCTCCACTTGGGAGGCGGGTCGGCGCGTGGACGAAACGAAGTCGTTCTGCCATTTGGACTCTCAAGACTAAGGCCTTTAGGGAGGGGAGGTACCTGCCAGCAGTCACGTTCGACGGGGTTCGATCCATGGAGGTAGTCCGGGTGCCCCTGTCACATCCACTCACTGAATGGGACTAAACACCACCCCGTCTTGTGACTCCTGGTGGATGTTTTTTTCGTTCTCTTTTGCTGCCGTGTGATCTGCAGATTGCGGACTTGGATCATGTCCCTTCACTCCTCAGGCTGGGATGCCAAGTCGAAGCTCCACAGTGTCGCCGTGTCACGGACGACCACCCTTTGTCAATGCCCACCATCCAAGCTCGAAGTATCGACTCTCTCCTTTTCGAGGAGGTCTCTTGAAACACCATCCAAAACGCTTCCGGAAAAAACAAGAACACCACCGTGAAACTCCCCCCCCGTCGACTGCTTGCGTGCCCTCGAAACCCAGTCAGGCAACTACGAGCGCTGCAGCGCGAGTTTGCCAGCGTCCGGAAAGACTTTGCCCACGTCCACGAGGTTCCGAGCGTGAGGGCCGCCGCGGACGCCACGCGTGAGTTTCACCCGCCGCGGTTCACGCGACGCAGAGCGACGCTCCGACGAGGCCAATCTCAGCAGAGATCGAATCAGCGCCAATGAGGCAGGGCGCGTCACAGCGCTGTGACGCGGAAGAAGAACGCGGGTTCGGTGGAATCGCGCGTGATGAAATTGAACATGTTTCATTTGAATATATCGACGTCCACAATTATGCATAAACTATGAATAAACATGATATTTTTTTTAGTTATTGTTATTTCGCTTGTCTTGGTTTTCATCTCTGGAGGATTCTTCCAACTTCTACCAAAAACCAGCAAAAGATCAAATGAATCGGACTCCCTCCGCTTCGGTCCCGAACCACCTTCGTTCCCGCGACATTCGGTCCCGCAGGACATCTCATGGGCACAGCCGGAGTCTCCCTCCGCCTCGCTCGTGGAGGAGGACCGGATCGAGGATCGTCGGTCGGCGACGGCCCCCCGTGGCCGACGGCCAGGAGAACCTGCAAATCTGGCTCCGTGTGGAGTGCGGGCGCCGAGGGAGAGCGAGCGAGCTTACAGTTGTATAGAAGCTTGAGTTCATAAAACCACCCCAGGGCCTGAAGAGGTCGCTACAATCCAAATGCGTTCTTTGTTTTATAATCAAGATATTACAACCACTTCCTCGAAGTGATGATCTCAGAATGAGACCTGCAGGAGTCAAAGTGAGCGCGTTACATGGCTCCGGGGCCCAGGAGACGAAATTGAGGACCTGAACACATCCTGAGAAGCAGTCACTCTCTCTGAATGTGTAGTGTGAATTGGGATGGACATTCAATGGACATCCATCCCAGAGTCTTTCTTTGCTCAAATGGAGAAGCTCCAGCTTGTTTGGTTGCACGACCTCCCAAACAATCACCAAGGCCAACAGTGGTTTCTTCTATACCCGCATGCATGCGTTATTCATCGCGAGATCATCTAGCTTTGCACCTGGATTCCGTGACTTTTTCACCTGCAGTGCTTCTTCTGTCGACCGTGTCCACTGGCCTGCCTCCCCCGCGGCCTCCCCGGCCGGCGCCCGCCCGCGTCCGGTTCGGGGTGACCCGACGGGCGACCCGCCGCCTGGCGCCGCCCGGCGGCCGAGGTTTCTGCAGCCACTGGCGGGTGTGATCCGCCTGGAGGAGCCCCACTGTGAAGCTGGGGCAGCTGGGCACTCCCAGCGATCTGGACTGACGGAGCGGGGCACGTGTGTGCTGTGTGCTGTGATTCTGTGAGCGATTGGCTTCTAGGAGCTGCTGTGACCCCTTTTTTGGTTCCACAGACCTTGGGGTGGAAATGTGGTGTTGGGGTTCCAGGGAGAAAAATAAGGTGCCGCCGGCTTCCAGGGTTCAGAAACAGCCCGGGTCACAGGCTTGTGATGGTCTGTGACTTTTTACGTTTTGAGGTCCTCAAAGGTTGTTTTGGGGGTCCACTGGGTCCAGGTTCAATCCATTTTGGCACACAGATGATCGATCGACCTTTCGATGGCACACCAAGATACCGCCCGAACCTGCTTGCCATGAAAATGAAGGAACACGACTGACACCGGCACTTGCCCTCCTGAATTATAGGTTCTCTCTCCCTACCTCTCTCTCTCTCTCTTACTTATCCTCTCCCTTGGTGAGAGACCATGTCACCATGTCCCAAGGACCCCATCTTCATTTCGGACATCATCGGAGTGGCGGGGCGTGTGGAGATGCGTCGAGCTTAGTAAAAATCTGGGCTTTGGTACAAGAGTTGGTTCGAAAAAAGAGCAGGGACCCCATTCAAGAGCAAAGACCAAGAACATGGGTACTACGGACCACGAGTACTGCCACTATCACGAGTACTGCCACTACCACAACTACCACAACTGCAACAAAAACAAAGCTAACAAGAGCGAAAAACAAGCACAAAGACAAGCCAGAACAGGAACAAGAAAGCAAAACGGAATGCAGAGAATTCAGTTGCATTGTTTTCTTGTTGATGCTCAACAGTGTGACACTACGCACAAACTTGAGGCTCAGAGAACGCATTGAGGTCTTGCAGGACAAGATTGTTTTGATTCACACTCTTGATGGAGCTACATCTACCTCGGTGTGTAGACTGGTATAAGGAGACCTCTCGTTTTTATGGGTAGACTATGGTAGACACCCGTATATGTCCCTTCCAGGGGGTCGAACGGGTTGGTCTCCCGAATTGAGCTACACATCCATACGACATGAACGGGGCCTCAGTCACTCGGTCACGGGGCCACTCGGTTGGGCCTCTCTCAAGTCCGGCGATGCCCAACTGACCCCGGCAACGTGAAAGACGCAAGTCAGGTGAGACGTCTTTGATCGGAGTTTTGGTTCGTTTAAACTGTTTAGACATTGAATTTCGGGGGTTTTTCGCGCATCCCACCACCTGGACTGTAAAGTTCTATTATGTGCCTCCATTTCTGCTATGTGCCTCGTATGGACGCCCGCCAGGAAGATCTGAGATATCTGCGCCAGCGATCTTCGCCGCTGAGTGAGCAAGTTGATAAGCTGAAGCTGGATGAAATGCATTGCACTCAAAGCTATGGTCAGTCTCATGCCCCAGGTCATGATTGGGTTCGCGAGAAAATGGGTCCTCCATCGAAGATCTGTTTCAGATCAAGAAACAACATGAAAACAACCACGGATTCAGATGGCCAACGATCATTCCTTTGGGGTGCCCCATGTGTGGATACGGGATCCTCCGTCTCCGAACCGGGCCGGTACCGGAACGAGAACGACGCCGTGGAGCTCGCCTTTTCAGGTCCAGGCTCGGACGATTGGCTGGTGGATTGTTGCGAAGACCTCAGTGAGGTTCGTGCGGGAGATTTTCCCGCGAGGTTCGTGCGGTGACACAGTCCATTCACACAGTTCCCACAGTTCTCCCACGAAGTACCCAGCTGTGCAAGCAAAAGGCACAGCAGAGACACGGATGAACATGGTTAGTCCAACCTCTGATTGAGACAACATATTGAAGTCCCTTACTGATCCTTTGCACTTTTAGGTCTAGGTAGATCAGCCAGCGGTTTTTCGTGGCAGTGGGGCAAGCCAAGGGACTGGACATTTGGAACATAATTATGGGCGGGACCTCCGCAAAGACATTTAAAAGATTCTACAATACAATAAAGTACACCTAAATACACTCCTGCCAGCGGTGGCAGGAAAAATAGATGAACTCCATGCAGTAGATGGAGCCCCCATTTGAGTCACTCCTACAACCCTGGAAGAGAAGATAAAACGTGATAAACACAGTGGCGTGTCAACCCAGGATGATTTGGGGGCGTTTGTCCATGTCCAAAGATTGGGGAGACACGCCAGTTTCCCACATCCCCACGAAGTAGTCAATGTTCATCCATTTAGGTAACAAGAAGCTGGTGTAACAGGTGCATCGCTAGTAGTAACAAGTGCCTTACTAGTAGTAACAAGAAGCTATTAGAAACAAGTGCCACGCTAGTAGTAACAGGTGCCTTACTAGCAGTCAATGTTCATCCATTTAGCTGGGTTTGAATTCAATCTCACCAAGTGTTCGCCGGACCCAGGCTGACTCGGGCTGACTCTTGAAAACAATAGAAAAATTAGAAAAAGACCAAACGCACCAAAAAGGAACTACCAAAAGCAAGCAAAAAAAGCAAATGAAAAAGCACAAGCAAAACAACAGCAAATCCAAAAAGCAAAAACAATGAAAAAGGAAAAGCAAAAAAATACAACTCCAAAAAGCAAAAACAACAAATGAAAAGCAACAGCAAAAACAAAAACACTTCCAAAAGCGAAAACCGTTTTTTTTCCGGCTTTTTTGCTTGCCCGCATTTTTCCGACTTTTTCGCATGCTTTTTGCTTTTTGCTTGTTTTTCGCTGTTTTTGTTCGTTTGTTTTCCGCTTTTTTTCTTATTATATATTTGCTTTTTTTGATTTTCGCGTTTTGCTTTTTCATTTGCGTGTTTTTGCTTTGTTCGTTCTTTTTTGGTTTTCGCTGTTTGCTTTTTCATTTGCTTGTTTTTCGCTTTGTTGTTTTTGTCTTTTGCCTTTTCATTTGTTTTTTCTCCGCTTTTTGTTTCGCTTTTTGCTTTTTAAGTTGCTTTTTGGATTTGTGTGTTTTTTGCATTTGCTGTCTATTTTTTTGGCTTTTTGGGATTTGTTTTTTTGCTGCTTTTTATAGTTGCTTTTTTTCACTCTTTTTTATTTAGAAGAACCATCAGAGATAGCCCAAGTGGTTTTCTTAAACCACATTCAATTCAAGCTAACTAGCAATCATCAACGGGTAGTCACATTGTTTTTGCTCCAATTTGGTGAGACCATGTGAGACCAGAGTTTGCCAATTTGAGGCCTCCCACAAGCTCTACCAGCACTAGTGCTGGTGCTGGTGTGACCAGACCCTCAGCCGTTGACCCAGTACTCGATATGGCTGTGGGTCAAAACCTGGAGCCATCCTGGAGCTCTAAACCCTCTTAGGTTGACCTCCTTAGTAGGCAACTCTGTTCACTTTCGGTCAAACATGGCGTGCCATGACCTACAGCGATGTCGTTGGAAACAGGCCTCCCACTCGTTGGAGCAGGTCAATGGACTCACTCGTTGGGAGGTCCTCAGATGTTAATATGTTCATTCATATTTTTGGCTTGCCATGTTTGCCTGAGGCAACGGCTACTCAGACGGTTTTTTGGTAGAGACTCATGATGTCTGAATTCGGAAGATCGTGGTCAACAGTGGTTGGGCAGTTTATAAATAGTGAATAGTGTTTCAACATTGCTGTTGTTGTTGTTGTTGTTATGACAAATCCTCCAGCTGGTGTCACAACATTTCTTCGCACCAGGGCCGTCCCAGGGCATCCCAGGGCTGGATGCGATCCGCTCAAAACTGATCGAAGAGGGGATGTCGTCATGCCCCAAGCGACAAAACTCATGAGGCAGTATCTTGTGCTCGCTGGGCTTTCAGGTCTCTTAAAGCCTTTCAGGGATCATCAATGATCATGATATATCGTGTCCGCCCCAGGTCGAGCAGGAGCCCAATGTTGGCACTGCATCCGCTGCTCAGGAGCAAAAGAGAGAGAGAGAGAGAGAGAGAGCTGTGTGTGATGGCCGGCCCCGTGAAACCATGGCACGGCCTGGATCGGTGTGGCCAGGATGGTGTTTTGGGGTCTCGCCTATCATTCAACTCTTCATGACTATTCGTGTAGTAACACGAACAAGAACATCCAACCAAGCAACGGTGCCATCGATAGGTGAAATCAGATGCTCCATGTTTTTCTGTGTGAGACTTCCAGTCGCTGAAGTTCAATGAAAACGAGTCGGTTTGTTGGAAGGCACTGACATCCGCGGCAGGAGACGAAGTTTGGCGGGCGCGAGTCCGCTGACTTGGGTCGGGACAGCTCAGATCAGGTCGGCAGTTCCAGACGCGGCGGAGGTAGACAGCTCTGACGGCTTCACAAGATGAAGACATTCCAAGACCCCCGCAAAAGACGTATACAAAGACGTATACAAAGACCATGGTGTTCACATCAATGATGCTGTGGAGGGGATTTCCATCATGTTCCAACTACTGGTCTCAGCTTCTTCCCACGGCTCATCAGCTCTTGAACAAAACGCTGCGAAGCTGCCCGTGCACCCGTTACAGCAAGCAGTTCCATAAAGCTGGGTGAACCAACGGAGGAAGGAAGGTGGGAGGTGCCCCGCTCACCAGAGCCGCCACACATGTTCGCCCGAAGGGGTCGAAAGGGTCAAGCGGTGCTCCCCGGAGTTCCGTGGAAGAGAGGTGAACGGAGCATACCTGATCCAGTCTGCGACCGGTGGAGCATACGGCCCCGGCGGAACCCCCCCAGCTGGCAGCTGGGCCGGTTTTTCTTCTGGACTCCCAAGCGGCGGATGTTTTCGCTTCTTCCCACCTTGCCACCAGGGTGGTCAGTTGATGTAACTTGGATTTGGTGTCATCACGACGTCGAGCTGGCTTGGCTTCGCGAACTCGACCGGGTGCCTCGGTGCTCGCAGCGTCCCAGGTGGTGGTGCTGGTCTGCTGATGACCCCCGAGGCCACGGCCGGTGCCTCAGGCGAAGCAAGGGTCTTCATCTGGGCAGCTTGGAAGATCTACAGAGAAGTGAAAAGACATTGCGTGGGTAGATTTCGAGTCGAGTCTAGGCTTGGATGGACATTGCAAAGCACAGCTTTGAGATGCTTTGAGAGTTTTTTGGGGGCCAGATTCCCTCACCTCTTCTTTTTGTTGTCTTTTTTTTGGAAGTTGGACTGTCGATTTCCGTTTCAACAGTCTGAGGCTCAGACATTTCATCCTCGAAGAGATAGACGAGAAGAATCGAAGCAGCCACCCGGGCAGGCCCGTGATGATTTTCTTTGGGATTATCATCAATCTATTGTGATACAATTGTGTATCGATTTGTTCGTTTGGAGATGCTACGATCTCTTCCACCAAACATCTAAAAGCAGCAGGAGCCTTGATCTGGGCACAGAATCATCACACTTGAGGCGCTACGATCTGAGCTAGCAGCTAGCATTTAACTGACGGAATAGCTGCGGTGTAACTGGTGGATCCTTCCACTCCGATGTTGGAGGAAAGCAGTCTTCCGTCCGGGACCAGGTCCTTCACTGGACCGTTGATGTTGACAAGTTGACAAAGGACTCAAAGGACCTTTTCGTGCTTGTTTTGTTCGATGTGGCTGCTTTGTGCCTTTTTTGCGGAGGTGCCTTGGCAGACCTTTTGCGGCGCAAGCACTGTCCTTGTGACTGTTTGGATGGTGGGCATTGGTTGGTATGTGGTCAATCCTTTGGCTATGCCTGGAGCTTGGAAGACCTGCATTTGCCTTAACAGCTGAATGTGTGTGTGTGTGGCTTCTCTTTTTGTTTTCTGCAACATCAAGCTGAGGCATCCCAACATCAAACGACACAGCCAGGCCGGAAAAACACCGAACATATGGCTGGTCTGTTGAAGGCCGTGGGCCGGATCAACGGATCAGATCAACGACGCGACCTACGCGACCTGTTTGGGACATCGTGGGACCCTTTCTCAACTTTACGGATCACTTCGGGATGGTGAAGGCGGTCCGAGGAACATGGACACGACCCGTGTGGGACTGCCGGACGGGCTTCAAAACGGCCGCTGGGGTGGTGGAACAGGGGCGGCAGTCCTATGGCAATCCCATGGAGTGTTTGGGTATTGTATGTTCCCGTGGAGTCTGTGGAAGCAGATTCATACCATTGACCTCCCTTGACGCCTCCCTTGAATCCTTTGGAGCTCCCCCAAGTCAGACCGACTATCTATGACTAAGTGAGGCACTATCTGGGTGTCCATTTCGCTCCGGAGATCACGCACTTCGATCGGCTCTCGCAAGGCTGTCGCAAGGCTGTCCCGTCTCGCCGTCCTCGTTCGTCAGGCCTCTCTACCCAGTCTGTCCGATGCACTTCTCCTGCTCGACTTCAACACCTGGTCGCGGGTCGCGCAGTCCTCGGCGCCCTCGCGGGCCCATGTCGTTGACTTCGCCTGAAGGAGTCCGACCTTGAAACGTATTGGCTGGACCTTAAAGCAGAATCTTTGCTGTCCAACCTCAAGTGGAGATAGTTTCATTTCTTGCGATCATGTGCACTATAGTTGCATTTCATGCGGCGTGGTCCGTTGATATGGCATTTGCGTGTCGTCTCTGGCCTGAGGGTCCGCTACAACCAGTGGGATTGGCATGTGATGACCATCACAACAGCATGGTCATTGCAGAGCGCTTCGCTGTGCATGAGGCTGGCGGTCGTTCCGGGCCAACATGATTACTGTATAACCCAGACGCTCCATGTATGCCATATACTGTATGCCTACATTGGGGTGGTTTGGGGGGGTCAATGTATGCATATATGGCATACATGGAGTGTTTGGGTATTGTAGCTAGCTAGCCTTTGTACACTGTAGTCGAATCCAGCTGTGTTGCAGATCAGTACTTCCACTCCGCAAAGAAGACGTCGCCAGCATCACTGGACCATCCTCTTAGACTGCCCGGTCA
This sequence comes from Durusdinium trenchii, assembly GCA_963970005.1. Lineage (NCBI taxonomy): Eukaryota > Dinophyceae > Suessiales > Symbiodiniaceae > Durusdinium > Durusdinium trenchii. Next base: position 228,744 of record CAXAMN010011558.1, read on the forward strand.
CGCCCAACGCCCACGCCCCTCTCTCGAAGCGGAGCCTTTTAGTCAGCAGAATCGATCCAGGTCTCCATCCCAAGTGCAGGCCGTCGCGTGGGCCGTCGAGTGGGCCAACAAAGGATCAAAAAGGCCATCATTGGCAACTCTTTATAAGTAAGCCATAGTAAGCCTGTGGTTCAAACTAATTGACGCTGTTCGGGGTCCGAGACTTTAGCTGCTGATGAGGCCAAGCCTTTTGATCTAGTCGATCCTTTAGCTGGGTTCGTTCACGAAGTTGCCGGACAAATCCCTGATGTGAATTCTTGGACTCCAATCAATTCCGAGTGTTCTCTTGTATACACATCAAGGACTGTCAGTCCGTTACTCGAATATCTACCATTGAGAGGTGGCAAATGGGCAATGATGGAGCAACTCTGGGGTGTAGTTCTATTTCTTGATATTTCTTGTCTTCTGACCAGCCGTATGGACTTCACTTATCGAGGCTGTAGACTGACTAGTGAAACTCCAACTCACTGATTTAGCAATCAAAACCTTGGTTTATCCATGTCTTTAGCCTGAACTGAGATTGTAAGGACACCAGATTGAAATCGAAGTCTGGTGATGACATCAGCCTGATCCAAGACAGATGGAGCAGATGGGAAGACATCATCCCAGGTTGAAGGAGCCTAGGAAGGATGAGGTTCCCTCAACATACCCCCCCAGATAGCCAGGCAGTGCTTCTACACTTCTGCCCTCTCATTTGGAGAAGTGCTTGGTGCGCCACCCGGAGTTGACCGTTCTTTTGCAGAGCTGGAGCAGCTGGACCGCTGATTTCGGGCAGACCGATCTGATCCGTCATGATCGAACATCAGCTTTTGGCGCTTGATCGGGAGTTGCTCTTCGACTCGTCCGCAACGGTTTTCGCAACGGTGGAAGGAATTGCCTAACACGGGTTTCATATGGTTTCATCATTTGGCCGAGCTATGGCCGAGCTATTTCGATTTCCCCTTGGTCCTGAATAGAGGGCGCTTGAACCCTGCATATATACTTCTCCTTGACTCCTCTCTTCTTGACCTGGCCCAGCTTTTGTCACCAACGGCCCCAATCGATCCATGACATGCCCACCCAAATTCGGATTGACCATGTACATCCATGTACAATGTGGAACCCCATACTTGTCCCAGCTTCGAACTCCATGAGCCCAACTCACTGTCTGGCGCAGCCTCGACTTCAAAACCACAGCCAAAAGCTAGCCTCCATGCAAAAACTCACATACGATGGCTACCGTTGGGATCGTCGTCGGAGTCCGCGTCCGGTCAGGCGGAGCATCCAGGCTTTCATGCGGACGGCCTCACGGGCGTTCGCAGCTCTCCTCAGAAACGAAGGAAACCCAGAGCATCCATGCATGAGGCTGGAAGAGTTTTTCCTACATTGGGGTCTTAAATTTATTAAATGGAGTATAGATGCATGTAACATCATGTAACTATTCTATACATGGATGGTGTGGGAAGTGAAGAAGTATCGTTTGTTTTTTCTTTTTTTGCGGAGAAGGAACTTCACGGCCGCAAACGTCACATCGGACGGAGGCATGACGTGCAGCGGAGAGAGCTGTCATGCGATTCTCTCAGGTGTTGGAGCCTTACTGATGATGCTTGAATGTGTGAAAAAGAGAGAGAGGGAGAGAGAGAGAGAGAGAGAGAGAGGGGGGGGAAGAAAAGTTCCAAGTGAGTTTGGAGTTTTTTGGAATTCATGGTTCCCAGACACTCCATGTATGCCATATATGCCTACATTGGGCCCTGGGGTGGTTTGGGGTTTGGGGGGTCAATGTACCCTACGCAACCAAACCCTATAAATTTGTAGGGTCTCAATCGGAACCTCGGGTATTCTTGTGAAATCAAGAATACCTCAGGTTTGTTCTTAGAACCTCGGGTCTTGTTTTTCTAAACCGTGCTAAGCCGTACTAAACCCATATTTAACCCGTACACATACCCGTACTAAAAACGTATTGTACTACTGGTTTGGAAAACCTGGGGTTTCCTTCAGAAACCCTAGTTTTTTCCATCGACCCTACAAATTTATAGGGTTTGGTTGCGTAGGGTATGCATATATGGCATACATTACATGGAGTGTGTGGGGTTGGGTCGCAACGGTATGTCAGTATGTCCCGATTCCGAGCTCCATGCCTGTTTCTACGACCACTCTGTCGTTTGGAACGGACGTCGTAGAGACATGGTGCTGCTGAGCCCTTTCCTGTGTATCCATGTTCTTTTTCCCGAATGCGTAGCGAAGGGTTCTCGTTTAACTCTGGGGGTCTGGGGGTAGAGCCTTGTTCCCGACCCGTTGTCTCAGCGTTCGCAACCGTTCACCGCCGTCCGCATGAGGACGCTAAGGCCACTGCCATTGGGGGAAGGTTTTGGAGAGGGTTTGGCATGGAAGCGTGATGTGTCAGATTCGTGAAAGATTTCGAGGAAACGTGTGGAAACGTCAGATGCTGAAGTGTGGAGGATGAGTTCACTTCGCAGGCGCAGCGTCTTCTGAGATCGGCAGTTTTCTGCGCTTTTTGGGGTGTTGGATGTGGCTGTGACATTGGGATTTGCGTTTCAGGGTGTTGCATCGAAGCTCAGTCTGTTTTCGTGACAAGTCTCAGCTGAAATGGCAATTTTGGTGGATTAAAAGTGTGGTGTGGTGTTATCACTTTTCGTGGCAGGCGCTGTAGTACTTTGTGCGGGCTTTGAGGTGTGGAAGTGCGATTTTCGTGGCAGGCGCAGGGGATCGTGAGGTTGCAAGGTGTGATGGAGGTGACATTTCGTGGCAGGCGCAGTACTTTGTGCACGTTAGACGTAATACGGAAAGTTTCGTGGCAGGCGCAGGGAATTGTGAGGTTGCGAGGTGTGGCGGAGGTGAATGTCGCTGTGACATTGGGATTGGCGTGTGAGCGGGCGTTGTTGGAGGGGAGACTGGACGCGTGACTTTTGGAGGAAGTCTCGTACGAAACACTCGTTTTGCAGACTCGAAGCTTTTGGAGGAAGTCTCGTACGAAATGCTCGTTTTGCAGACTCGAAGCGCGAGTTTTTGAGGAAGTCTCGTACGAAACGCTCGTTTTGGAGGATTGAAGCGTGAATTTTGGAGGAAGTGACGAACGAAACGCTCGTTTTGCAGACTCGACGTGTGAGTTTTTGAGGAAGTCCTGTGCGAAACGCTTGTTCAGGAGACGTGACAGCAGTGACTCACAAGAGTGTCCCACAAGAGTGTCTCACAAGTGTGTCCGACAAGAGTGAGAGTGTCCGACGAGAGTGTCCTACAAGAGTGTCCCACAAGCGTGTCCTAGGTCCTACGTACAAGAGTGTCCCACGAGAGTGTTCCACAAGAGTGACAAACAAGACTGTCCTACAAGAGTGTCCCGCAAGAGTGCCCCACAAGAATGTCCTACAAGAGTGTCCTACAAGAGTGCCCCACAAGAGTGTCCTACAAAGAGTGTCCTGGAAGAATGTCCTACAAGAGTGTCCTACAAGAGTGCCCCGCAAGAGTGTCCTACAAGACTTTCCCTCAAGAGTGTCGTCCCAGAGTGTTCCGCAAGAGTGTCCCACAAGAGTGTCATGTTAGAGCGTCCCACAAGAGAGTCCTACAAGACAGTTCTGCAACAGTGCCCCATAAGAGTGTCCGAAACAGGATTTGGCCAGGTGTGTATGTTCAGAAGTCACATGTCGCAAATGCTTATGTACACAGAAGTCGCTGTGGGAATTTTGCGTAGATTACGCCCCCCCCCTCTCTTAATAGAGAAAGATTGGCATATGTAACGCGTTCGGGTTCGTGGGCTCCATCTTGCTTTTCCCTGTGTTATGGTGTGATGCCTCCATACATTGGTGCTGGGCGGCCAAGCAACATGATATTGCCTGTCTGTCTGCGTGTATACTATATTCCATGATGGTTGTCCTCATCTAGTTTGTCTACTGTATGTTGGGTTGGTTCTGGCGTGTAACTGGAGATGTTGTTGCTGTGGTCCTTTCGGCTCGTTTTCGGAGGACTGCAAGTCTTCGCTTGTTCGGCAAGTGTTGGTCCATGTTTGTCCTGTGTCCCCTTCACAAATCGTGAGATTTCAATCTTCCATGTGGGAAGCGAGCCATGCCATAAACCCAACTAGGACATTTACATGCTGTAATACACATACATTTGAATATATAGTTAGTAATCTTAGGAATCTATCAAGCTTTAGCAAAAATCAAAAAGGCTTCTGCGAAGTTGCTGGAATGTTGGCTTCAAAAAACGTGAAGTTTAATCACCCCCTGATGCGCCCTTTGCAATCGAAAAAATGCAGCATCATGCATCATCAGTTGACGGTAGACCGGAATCGGTGTGGTTTGCGCCCTGTTGTTCCAGCGCCTTGAACGTGATGCCCTTTGTATCCTTTTGTTGGACTGCTTCCATTCCCGTCGCCTCATTTCTCAGTTCTCAATTTTGTTATGTGTTTCTGGACTTGTTTGCAATCTTCCGGTGAAAGCGGGCAGTTCTGGTGGTTGGAGTACTTGGTTTTTTATTGATCTTTTTGAGCGCCTCCATATGGTGTTCACCGCGTACTTGTGCGTAGAGTTGCCGTCTGGTGCTGGTTTGCGTTTGTATCAGTACTGTTGTTGCCACTGCTTCGCTTGAATTGCCTGATCGCATCACGCCTAATCCCTAAAGGCCCCAATCCTTGTCGCAGTTTACGGAACAACGCTTTGCGGATTGAAACTCTTACCCTGTGGTGTTTTGGTGATGTCTTGGGCAGTGCAGATGGCACTCCTTCTCGACAAGTTTCTAAGTCTTGGTTTGAGCAGCAGTAAGTGAGTGGTATATCTAGGTGGTTTCTGTTCAACCCTGATGGTTGCAATATGCATGCAGGGGAAATTCTGATAGTGTGAACGCAAAAGAAAAAGGCAACTTGTTTTGGAGTCTAAAGTGGACATGAACCCCTGGTCCCCAGCCCGTCGATGCCACCACAAGGAGTGCCTTTTCTACGGAAGACCATTTGTTTTGGAATCTAAAGTGGGCATTAACCTTTGGTCCCCAGCCTTCATGGTCAATATTGAAGGGCGCTCCCGATACCAGAAGGAGTGCTTTTCTACAAAATGATCTATTTGTTTTGGAGTCTAAAATGGGTATGGACCTCAGGGCCCCAGCCCTCAGATTTGACCATTTGCTTGGGAGTGAAAAGTGGGCATGGACCTCAGGGCAGCATCCCTCATCGTTCCATTTTGAAGGGCGTTGCCGAACAGCTTTTACGAAAGACAACTTGTTTGGGAGTCTAAAGTGGGAATGAGCCGTTGAGCCCTCATGGTTCTATTCTGAAGGGCGCTCCCGATACCTTTTCCACGAAAGACTATTTGTTGGGGAGTCTGAAGTGGGCATGAACCCTTGGTCCCCAGCCCGCATCGTGCCAGAAGGAAGAGCGCCAGCATCCGCCTGCAATGGCCTCAGCCTATGCCGGAGCGAGGTGGACGCCCTGACAGGTTTGTGCAAGTCATCTCTGCCCAGTGGGCGTTCGAATCCTTGCGGAAGGAGGCCTTCATTGCCTCAAGGCGCAGTTCCGCAGACAGTTGTGCTCGAAGGAAGCGAGAGATCTTGCAAAGCAAGGCTCTGGGCGTGAAGCCGAAAGACGTGCGCGAGGCCATTCTCCAAACATGTCAATTTTTGTTGTGAGCGTCCACTATCTGAGATTGATCCGCATCATGGTGAAAGAAGCCGAGCTCCCTGAGTCCATTTCCTTCAGCCATGAAGGCTGTTTTTGGATACGCTGTGGAGCAGATGCTCACCGTGTTTTTTTTGGAAGGGCTCTTGGTTTCGACGCGCGGGAAAAAAGGGAAACTCTTTCCCTGCTGCCGTCAAATTAACAGATTTGGTGAGCTGCCCAGAGAAGGTGACGGCGAGCCTTGAAAGCATTCAGCTGGAGAGGGTCGCAGCAGCCAAGCATTGTGAGAGCAGCGCTCGCAAGAAGCGAAGGGTGCTGAGCAAGGCGGCCTCTGCGCCAACAAGAGTCAGGTAGGTGCGAGTCTCCGGAAGCTCAGAGTGCAGCAAAGCTGCAGGGGGTGATGCTTGACTGACTCACTTGGATTGCAGACTAGCGTGGTTTAGGTCATGTGCGCGGATTGTCCGCATCGCGGATTCGTTTTGGGAGCAATCTGGAGAAGCGACCAGATTGCTTCTATCATTTTGCAATTCCCTCGATGCCTGAGTGTCAAACATCCTCTTGGTTGCTCTTTAGTAGGCTGTTCATTGAAAGTCCCTTGATTCAATACATCCGGATACATTAGTGTAGTTCAGACTCAAACATCCTCTCTGTGATTGTGAGCTGATTGTGTTGCTGTCTCTGATATTTGTATTTTGCAGCGCACCGAAACCAAACGATTTGTTGCTTTCGAAAACGTCTTGACACGGTTGCAGCTTGAAAGAGAGAGAGGGAGAGGGAGAGGGAGAGGGAGAGGGAGAGGGAGAGGGAGAG
>CAXAMN010011558.1:235201-249161 GCA_963970005.1 Durusdinium trenchii
AGAGGGAGAGGGAGAGGGAGAGGGAGAGGGAGAGGGAGAGGGAGAGGAGAGGAGAGGAAGGAGAGAGAGAGAGAGAGAAAGGACCACAACAACTACTATTACAACTGCTAGCTGGTACTGCTACTGCTATACGGCTACTGCTACTGCTACAGCTACTACAACTACTACTACGACGACGACTACTAGTACTAGTACTACTACCACTACTGCTACTACTACTACTTCTTCTACTACTACTACTACCACGACGACTACTACGACGACTACTACTACGACGGAAACGCCCGTGAGACAACATTGGATTCAAGAGACGATCGGTCTGACCAGAAGTGTTTCGAGGCGGAAAATATTTCCCTGGTTTGCCCCTTAGGCGCGCTTCGGTTCACCCGCATGGCTCAGGTAGTTGGTCGAGAAAGGGCAGAATGATGCAGAAAAAAACCAATTCCATCATACCTGGACCCAACTTTGAGTATACCTTGGAAAATTGGAAAATGGAACATGACCCCATAAAAGCAAGTACTTGACTTGCACCCATTTTATGAAGTATTTTGAGACTCCAGATATATATATAAAATTATATATATACATATTGTAGTTGTTTTTGTTTGTATTTCCTATGTATTTCTATGTATTTTCCACTTGACATTTCCATGTATTTCCTCATTTTTGGTTGGGTTTTGATTTCATTGACATTCTTTCGATGCGGTGATGTCCAAAGGCTGCAATGAAGTTTGGACCAATTGTTTGCCCTTCCGAATGGGGCCCTTTTGGACCCTTCCAAAGGGTTTGGACATTGGATATGACATATGGTAATTAGCATCTCTGGGTATTCAAACTCTTTCCACCACGAAGGGATATGTATGACAGAAAAACTGTATGAAGGTATATGTGTATTTCACGGTGCTCCCCTGCACTCCATTGAGATGCTATGACGTTGCGTGTTGATTCTTAAGGCCAACTTTACACTTCATTGATCAAACGCCGGACTTGACGAGCATCGTTTTGACATTTACGGTGCTGCCTGATATTGGTTGAAGGTATGTATGAACACATCTCTTCCAGGAACCATGTGAGAGACGCTTCGAGCGGGTCTCGTGCAACCTAGTTATGGACTCGTTTTGCGGTTATGGGTTTAGTTCTATGCAATTTTCATGTGGTGTTTTTCCTCCCAAGACGTTGAAAGAAAGGGAACCATGGAAGTCTGGACCTGTTTGTTTTTCTTTCTGGGAAATCCATGCGCTCGAGAGTCATTCGTGGTGATTTGAGTTGAAAAAGCGTTCGTGGTGGAAAGAGTTTGAATACCCAGAGATGCTAATTACCATATATACCTTCATACATAGTTTTTCTGTCAAACACCTGGAAGTATGCTACGAAGTATGCCACGAGTATCCAAAGAAGTATGCCACGATCCTAGACGTATTCCACAAGTATGTGGTATATCTTTTTCGCCCGAGTGGTAGTGTTTCCTTTTTTTTTTCATCCGAAGTGGATTCTTTTCGGAATTCCATCGACGGAGACGGCAAGCGGCAGTGGCAGCTGTCAGGAGTGGCGAAAGGCTGTCCACCCTTTCTGACCTCAGTGCCAGCCTTGGTTTTTGGTCGCGCACACTTGAGCAATGCTTTGTGTTCCTGTTAAATGCCAGAAGGTGTTTCTTTGTGTTCCTGTTTTACACTATGTTTTGGTCCGCAAAAGCATTTCTGCAGAGCCTTTGGACCTGCAAAAGCTCATGCAAACAGAAACAGCCCGTGCACACGAATCTAGGGCATCATGTGCAGCACAAGGCAATATTTTAATATATTTTACATATTATATATAGCATGTTCATGAGGTCCAGATCATGTGTGCGGTGTGTTGTTCTCGGAATCCCCACAATTTCGCCCCAGAAAAAGAACAAATACTTGCGCTGTTTTGTTAGGCCCATCCTTTTCCGGTTTGGCATTTGGCTTCCATGTATCGTGCAACTTGCCTTTTTCACCCCAAGATCGATCTCGTTTGATGTTTTTAAGGCTTTCACTAAGGCACCTTGGTAGAATGTGAGGCCTGCCTAACATCAGTTGCATCCACGAAAGCTGGTGGAAGCTTCCATGAATGCTCCCTTTATATTTGTATAGTCCCCACGCAACAAAGAACCAAGTCCTCACATGAAAAGGACTATATACTCTGAGAAACCACAACTGTTGCACTTCATTCATTCTCTTTGAACATCTAGGTCGATAAACTACACCCTGAAGTCATTCTGGAAGTGGAACCTGGCCCCTGAAATGACCATATTCTTCTACAAACATGTGGTTATCCACTTCCATGTTAGTGACTTGGAGTGCTATACTTTTTGCATGATACCACAGTATATATACTAAAGCCCAAACCACACCATTCTTTTTTGCTATTTCAATTGGCATTCAAGGGATTTGCCTGGACAGCCCTCCACCCAGCGTTGAGATTTTGGATTTGTCAAGGACACTGGAAGTCTCCCACGAGGATGTGAACTCGGCCTCCTTTCAGGCGGCAGAGCTCCCGTGTTTTCCACAATATCCAAGATAGACATGAGAGACCCAATAGTAGACCCAATGTCATGTTAGACCCGAAGGATGTCATGTCATGTTCCTCCCACATTTTCCACCCACTCTTTCAAGCACTTTTGAGCTTCCGGCTCCGGGGCGCTTTCGTCGGGGCCGACCAAACACCAGCCCTCCGGAGGCTTCGACCCTGCAATGGCCGAGGCGGCACGGGGGTGGGGGTGGTGCAATCCACGCACTCCACACGACCGATGATGGAACTGTCTTATTTACCACCCCATTCACATCCATTCATCATCATTCATCCATATTTCAATCAACCACCCCGATCGGATCCCCAAGGTATATAAATCTTCCAAAACTTCCACGACGACTCGACTGTGTTGTGCCTCAGAATGGGTCAGATGATGTCAGATGTCGTCCAGGACTCTCAGGGCTCTCTTTTCCTGCCGAAGCGTCCGACCGTGACCCTCGGCGACCAGGCGGGCGGACCGGACCACGGACCGATGCAACGTCCCCGTGCCGCGCGAGCGCGAGAAACACATGGAAAAAGCTGCGGAACATGTGGAGGGGTAGGCCTAGCCGACCCAGTTCTGGCTGCACCGCACGTGCGGGTTTTCGTTCTCTCTAAGGGCTTGCTTGGTGCCCAGCTCGCGTTGAGATTGCTCGAGCCTCAGTCACACATAGTCACTCCAAGGGAAGGCAACAGGCGCAACCAGGGAACCCTCCATTTCTCAGTCATTTTGGAGCACTCCATTTTGTCCTTGTTGCATTTTTGGTGTTTCTTCATTCCATGTGATAATGTGAGAGGTCTATTCCCATCTATTCCCCATCTACATCTTGCCATTTTGATCACCCTTTTCATAAGTCAAGGGGCGGTTTCGGAGGGCGGAGGAGCTGGTGCGGAGTTCGTGTCCCAAAAGCACCTTAGCTGGTGTGTCAGAAATCTGGGCAGTTCTTCCTTCAACACCAAGGGCCTTCGGTGGCACTTGGGAGCACTGCTGGGAAGTACATTGAAATTCCAAACAAACACAGTGGGACGACACCCCCTGGCCCAATATGACGCTCTATTTTCCAGCCTTGCCTGATTTGCCTAGAAACACCTCCCTGCTTTTGAACGCACAGAAGCTTGCGGATTCCAGTGCTTATCGCTCCAAACCTCCCAAACCTCCCTGCATTCAAAACCCTGGGTGACTTCCGTCCAGGTTGGACCTCGCCGGTGACAGCGGCTCGGCACTTGATCCGCTGTGCCAGAGGTAGTACCATGCGATGCTGCAGCGCCACACGTCGTGGTCCCACATAAGGCTTGGCAGCCGATGCTTGGGCTCTTGACAAGCAGGGGTGCCAGTCCTAGGTTTTTTTTTTTTCTGATGAGAGGTGTATCGAATTGAGGAGCTCTTGATTGATTTGCACGGAGAGCCAAGTGTAAGTAAGTGCCCCAACGATACAACTCGTCACCGGCAGATTCTGTGTGGTTTCGAAGCTTCAACAAAAACAGCTGGCAGGCAGGGTGCGGATGCTGGTGTTACCCCAAGTCGACTTAACTGACTGTGCATATTATCCGAGGCCGAAGCATTTGGGCACCTGGAGATTCCCTCCAACGCATCGCTGGACAGCTCTTTGTCACGTGTGGTTTCTTAGGTTCCGAAAAAGGACGGGCGGGCGCCATCCTGCGCCATGGTGCTGTTCTTTTCTGAACGCCAAGGAATGGGACCCAAATTGACATGTCCAGACTTGGCAACGATCCACTACATACCTTTTCATCTGTTATAGAATTTAATGTGTATTAATTAATATAAAATATGAATATCTTAAATTTGACACATGTTCTTTTCTGAGACAGGTCGTAAGTTTGTGCAACACCACCGTGGACCTCATGAGAAGGCTCTTGATTGAGAATGAAAGAAGCATGAGAGAACCTAAGCAAAGAAGAGAACAACTGAGAGAACCCTTTATAAGGACTCACTTCTGCTTTTAGAGTCCTGACAATGTCTGCTGCAAAGGCCCATGGCCGGATCTTTGTTCTGGGTGCTCAGGCAGGCGGACGGAATCCAACCCCGGCGAATGGGCAACACGTCAAGTGCTCCAAGCAATCACTATGAGGAAACGACGTGTCGCGACTTCTTTTTGCAGTGAATCTCAACTTCAGTGCACAATTAGTTTTTTTAGTCCAGAAGGCTGTGCCAGTGCACTTGTGTTTGAGTCTAGTGAGTGCGGATTGTTTTTTGCATATATATTGTACTTTGAAGTTCTAGGTTGAACCGGGCTGTGGGCCCAGAACCACGTCACTGGATCTTCAAGCTTGCTATGATGGTACGGTATATAGATGATATAAATATATTATAGGATGCACGCGAGGTCTCCAATTTCAAGACAGACCTTGATTTCAAGACTTTTGCGGTGAAGCAGGCAGAAGCCCTTGTTTCAATCCGTGGAACAGGGTCTAACAATTGGTTAAACATGTTAAAACAATAACATGTTAAACCATGTACCACGTCGCCTCTTAAAACTCCCCTCATCTTCCAGGAGTCACATCCTGTCGGGCTTCACGAGCCGTCCCGTCTCACACCGAAGACCGTCTTCGGGGCCCCGAACGGGGTTGGGCGCACCGCGTGGTCGCGGGGCAACGGGGTGCCCAGCCTCGGATGGCTCCAGCGGACTCCAGGCGGGCGGCAGCGAGCTTTGGAGCTTTCTGATGCCGGACGGGAGAAAGGCCGAGTCGGGGCAGAACGGCGTCGGTGTAGCCCCTTGGTGCAACGGCGGACGGCGAGCGGGCGTGGTGGATCGAGTTGGTGTGGCCCCTTCTTCGTTTTTTTTTTGGGGGCTCTGGGGAAGTGATAAAATTGAATGGATTGGGGGGGGAGTGAGTCCTTCTTCGGGCATCTTCGGGGTTGATCTGAAGCCCGCGCCTTCGCCCGGCCCAGGCCTGAAAGGATCGTGGTGTGAGCGTGGTGTGATCGAGGTGACGTACGACGAACGAGAGGAAGAAGAGATGAGATGAGGATGTGAAGTCGAGATGCAAACTGCTGATGTCAGACTCGGAAAACGGGTGCATGTGACATGCAAGGGAGTCTCGGAAAAAGAAACATTCCGAGTCTGCTGAATTGTTGGGTTGAATTTGCAGAGTTCACAATGTTGTGGGATTGTCTCAGACATCCAGAAGTGAATAATTATGAATGGCACCAGTGGTTCGTACCCCAAATGGTGCTGCCAGCTCGGTTTTCTGGCAGTGCTTGTTCAAAGTGTTTCACTCGCTGACAGCAGTATACAGCAGTCAGTTGCGCTAATATGCCGGACATTTGGACGGTTCGAGAGCTGGGCGGTGTCTTCTAATTAGTGACATCGTGCTTGCAGCAGGTATGGAAAACTGTCCAAGTGTCAGTGTGATCAGATAACGAGCAGCTCCCTGCAGTCTTTGGGAGAAAATGAAGCTCTGTGGCAGCATGACGACCGCATCTATGCGTTCCAGGTTGAGTAGTTGATCTCACTCATGTGCTTTGTTGAGTTAAATATGAGTTTCAGTCATCCTGAAGCTGATAGGGAACAGGTCAGATTTTCGGATTAGATATGATTAGACAATAATAATATGTAAATTATATCTACTCCAGGATGGTTGTAGAGCAAGCCAATACTGCCCACGTATCATCTTCAGCCCACGCCGCCTTCAGTTGCTCGGATCAATTTTGGGCCACCTGGGCTCCGCCGCGACCCGTTGACTCTCACCGGGTCGCCGCCGGCGTTCGGCCGGACAGAGCCCGGGTCTCACGCGGTGTGCTTCCACCGGTCGGCGGAGAACCTCCGGTGTTGATGTTCCGGTCGGCTTGCAGGCGCCGATCTTGAGCTCTGACACCGTGAAGCAAAGGTGCGAACTTCGTTGGAAAACGTTGGACATATGACATATGGAGTCTCCCAGGGGAACATAGACCCAAACCCCATTGGCTTTTGGTGTCTCCCTATGAACAATACACACCCATCTGTTGGGAAACGCCTCCTTTCATCCGAAGGGTCGACCGTCACGCCTGTCACTCACGCCAGGTGTGAAAAGCGGTGGTTTTATGTCCGCTTTGGTGGGGACCCTCGGTGTCATCCCTCGGAGAGTTTCGAAGACGTTCGGTGCCTGACGTGCCTGACGCGCAGGTTTGTGCCATCTCGGGTGCCGCTCCAGAAGAGCCTGTCTTCTCACCCAAAACTGGGCGCCTGGGCGAGATTTGATCTGACTTGTGTGAAAGTAGGGAATCAGGGAATGAGGCTCCCAATAGAGATTCCTTGGATCCAGCCATCCTCATTCCCTACTTGTCGCACAAGTCAGTCATACGACCGCGACATGGCTGGGGCCAAACGGAGACTCCAAGTCGTGGGTTGGACTGGACCGACCTCTTCGTTCGCAAATAGAACAACACCGGACCTGCTTAGTGGACAGACACACTCGGGAAATGCGTTCGGAATTGATCGCTCCAAGCCCTGAAGAGGCCTAAGTGAAGGAATTGCATTGGGTAAAACATGTATAGTATGCAAGGTGATAGCCGAAGCAAAGGCCAGCGATTTGTTCTAGTGACCAAGGGGCCCAAAAGGAAGTAATTAAGTGGTGATCACAGCAAGTACGTCTGGCTGATCAGGCCAGATATCAGCACGGAGCTTGACCCTCTTCGTTGGATTACCAGTCAAGTCCGTGGGTGATCCCCCTGCATTGTAGAAAATATGACAGCACCAAAAGGCGACCTTTTGAATCCAAGGTGTTCACACTCTGACTCTGGTTTTCAGTTACACTCAGTTCCCACGTTGAGAAGGAAGGTGACAGAACTGCATGGCGAGAAGTCCAAGAACTTGTAGGTGCTTCAACAAAAATTGTTTCTCAAGTCTGCAGAAACGAGAGGCGCGCTGCGAGTCGGCTGCAAAGCTAAGCTGTAAAAACTCCGCGAGGTTTGGGGGAGGAAACGTGAAGGACCATGGAAACAAACCGATCGAATTGGACAGCTTGCTCAAAAGTTCATTTGGCAGGTACGTCCAGAAAGCGTCCTTTCTGGATTTCACGACTGGGCTATCACTGTCTTCGTTGGGCAGTGAGTGATAGCGGTCCACTGCCCCCCTGCCTTGTGGAGTAGTGGTGGTGGAAACAGTGGCATTGAACCCTTTGGTACAGGGGGTGACACACACACGGTGCCGCTTCGCGGCGCTCGTGTGAAACACCTCAATAGTCACTTAAAAAGCCTTAGAAACAAAAGAAAGGAAAGACAGAAAGAGCAGCGCTAAGAGGGCAAGAAGGAAAGGTAGGTGTAGAAAAAGTGAATACTTAGCCCTTGACGGGGGTAGGGAAACGAGCCTCAAGAGCAACCTAAAAAGCCTGAGAGAAAGCCCAACAAACGAAAAGCGCAAGAAGGAAAGCGGGGGGCAGGGAGGGGGTGTATGTTCATGTGTGTGTACATGTGTGTGTCTGAATACCTAGCACTCTAGAGTTACTGATTACTTAGCAGAAATGAATTAAATGCAATAGTTAGGGAGCGGGACTTTAGTCTTAGACCGCCCGGGTAGGATAGACTAGAACAGGGACAACAAAGGGAAAGGCGCCGACGCACAAGTGTGTCGAGTACCATTTCCCTGTGTTACCCTAATTAGGTCGGGATAAGAACGCGGTGGGGGGGGTAGGGAGACCTGCCTGAAGGGGGATGAGCCCGGCGGCTTGTCAAATCCCGTTTTTTGGCCCGGCGGCCGTGGAAGCAGTAAATTCAGTTAAGGTTGATCAAATGGTGAATTCCTGTGAAAGGTGGAAAAGGTCAGTTACACGATTTCCGGCATGAATTCAGCGCCCCAGTGACGGGGATCACACTCAGCACCCGAGTGGGACGGCTGAGCGAGACACACTCTGACTCTGGTTTTCAGTTACACTCAGTTCCCACGTTGAGAAGGAAGGTGACAGAACTGCATGGCGAGAAGTCCAAGAACTTGTAGGTGTTTCAACAAAAATTGTTTCTCAAGTCTGCAGAAACGAGAGGCGCGCTGCGAGTCGGCTGCAAACCTTGTGGAGTAGTGGTGGTGGAAACAGTGGCATTGAACCCTTTGGTACAGGGGGTGACACACACACATACACACACACGGCCCGGGGGTGGGCAGAAGTCCGTTCCACGATGAAGGTGCCGGCCGACACGGAGGTGAGACGGAGTCAAGAAAAAGATCCCGGTCTGAATTTCCACTAAAAAATCAAAGGGGCGTGCTGCAGGCTTATAGTTAAACCCTTTTTTCGCAGGAGATGATTAAATGTTTTGGGAGAGGATCACGGCTGGTCAAAATTGAGATCACGGTTTTATAGTAAACTGCGTTGTTCCAAAAGAAACAATTTCTCACAAACTTCTAGAAGACAAATTGACTTTATAAGGAAAAGTTGCCGGTGTAAAGTGTGGTTTTGATGTTATAGCACATGTTTTCCACATGGACAACTTAAAAGCTGATAGCTGTACAGCAAAGTGAGCTAGTACAACAATATGAAACTGATTTTATAAACACATTGAGTTTATAAAGAAATTCATGGCCACTTCTATATTTAGAGAAATTTTAACATATACTGTAGAGTGGTATTTGTGTAAACGCATTATTCATTGCATTCGTGTCTTTGATCCATTTGGTGTCTTTCCGATTTCTTTGTGGTGGCTGTTCAAACAAAAATCACTATAAAATCCCAGGGTAGAGTAACTCTGGCACACAGTTTTTGTAAATATGTTGTGGCTGTACAAACCTTTTATGGACCTGTGCACCCCATTACTATAGTGACTTCATTTGGCTGTCCTGTGAGCTAAGGATGTCAGGTTTGTTCCATATTATAGTTGTATTGATTTTATATAGTTTTCAGTGTGTATGCACGCTGCTGAAAATGACATTCTATAGTGTCACTCTACCCCCCAAACCCCAACCCTGCAGGTTAAGTGCTATAAGATGGGGGGACGAGTAACTATGTAAATTCCCGCGGGGATAAAGAAAATATATATGTCGTTCACTATGGTTGGGATAGGCGGGAGCATTACCACAAAAACCAAAACACCAAAAGGTGACCTCTGAACCCAAGGTGTTCACACACACGCCCCCCTCCGAGTGGGGGCAAAGGAAGGACTTGGAAGCCACCTCGACTAATTGTAGGCCATCGCTCTTAAGATGGAGGCCTTAGGATTGAGGCCTTCGCTCCTACATGGAAGCTATCGCTATTGGATGGAGGCCATATGTGCACGGGTGTGAAAACGGATAAAAAAGAGAAGACATGAGAAGAGGACAAGATCAGACAAGACAAAGGTATGTGGCTGCGACGAAAAGGAACCAAGTGCACAGGGACAACGGATGAGCCAGACCTCCTTACAACGACCTGGGCGACCTAAAACCTGGTTTACATGTACGAGTGCACCAGTAGGCCAAGGGCCCGACCAATGTGTGCGCAAAAGGGAAGAATAATGAAATGAAGGCAGAAAAGACTCGACGTGAAAAGAAAGAGGAAAGTAACTTGTAGGTGGGGGGATAGGAGAACAGAAACCAGCGCTGTGAGCGAGTGTATTTTTCAGTGTTTCTTATGCAGAGGAAAATCTAAAAGTTTTAAGTATTTCCCATGCACGGGAGAATATGTGAATACCAAAAATACCAAAGGCCCTTGGCTGGCATGAAACTGCCCCAAGCCCTGAAGAACCAGAAAGTGAAAAATATGAAACATTGCCTGGGAAATACAGGTCGTATGTAAGGTGATAGCCGAAGCAAAGGCCAGCGATTTGTTCGGCCGTGCCCAAAAGGAAGTGAGATCACCAAGTGCGACTGGTGGATCAGGCCTCCAACGAATGGAGCATCCGCCGGCAAATCCGTCCGTGGGTGATCCCCCTGCAGAATCCAATTTGTGTTCACACACACACACACATTGGCTCATCCGCCAGGGTGCTGACAAGGGAGCAAGCTAGAACTTAGACGACTTAGAAACCAAATGGTTGCGCGTGCAAATAAACCGCTGAGCGTGCGAACTCGTGCAAAGAATTGTTTGGTCACCCACCGCGTGTTGCGTGTTTGTTGGAATTGGTTCTCAATATTGTCCATGTGCAACACTGAGATTGTTGTACGCGAGTTTACGATCGCTGGAACTTTTGACGGTTTTGAGGCAAATCTATGAAAAACGGCTGATTGAGAAGCACATTTCGGAATCGGGAAAATGCCCGGTGACGAAAGAGGAACTTCAGCAGGCTTGGAATGGTGTGGAGTTTGTGTTTGCCAACCATTCGTGAGACTTTTTGTGCAGGAGGACCTTTGCGACATGAAGGTCAACAAGGTAGTCAAACCACGACCTGCATCAGCAACGTCCATTCCTGGCATGCTGACAGGGGCTGAGTTTGAATCAAGTGTTTGTAACAATTGTAAAGGATTCATGCATGAATGTATTCCAATGCATTCCAACCATTTTTTGCCAATGCTTACAGTCAGGCATACAGCATATAGGCATTGGCAGATATTCCACGTGATAAGGACCCTCTTGCAGAGCGAGTGGGATGCATTGATGTCTGAAACCTACGACCTGAAGACGCCACTGCCTCAAGTTTTGCGCTGAAAGTATTTTGTTAATCCGTTTCTTAATATCTTTGGTCTCAAGATAAAGAACACCCGCAAGTGCACGCAGCATGAGATTCTTATATAGATGTTTCGGTATTAAACAATATATATAGTGTTCATTGTTTCTGCCCACCAGTGGAATTTCAGACACCTTCCAGGATTCCAGACCTTCCACAATCTTCAAATCTGACTCTTCAGGAACCTGGACACGACTCGGAAGCAGCTCTCACATGCTCTCTACCAGCACGATGCTGCCTGTCGAGTCATCGCTCGACTGTTGAGAGAGCGGGATGCTGCTCGCTCACAGGCGACATTTCGGATGGTCGTCCAGGGCTAGGGTTGTGGCAAGTTGTAAAGAAAAATGGGGACATGAAAAGTGTAGATTTGACCTGGTTCCGGTTTTTCGAAGGTAAACAGGTAAGGTTAAAATGGTAGGTGAAGACTTCTGATATAGTAATACCCTAAGAGGTTCTATCCAAAGTTGCACGGCGGTACACTGAACACAGAAGCTGTCCCGGGATCGGCTTGTTCCTCCTTGCTGGTGGCTTTAGCCAAGCCGCCCCTGGCCTCGTCGCAAGGTGGCACAGCTGCAGGATCAGCTGAGCAACTCTCTCCCAACGAATGGCAGCGTTGAGATCCAAGAGGCCTTTGGAATGCCCGGGAGCATGCCGCTGTCGGAGCCGGGGAAGGGATGAAACGCTTTTTTGGAGTCAAAATGCCAAACAGACTGAGTGAGGGGCCGGATTCACGAAAGAAGCATTGGAAGTACAGTAGAGAAACGCTATAGATGTGGCTAGCAATGACTTCAATGCCTCTAAGACCTGTATCAACTTGTTGTGATTTGTTGTGATATATATATGACCGCGCTGTTGTGACAATCAAGTCGCCTGGGCAAGTGCTTATTGGAACGTTGCCTGGCCAGGGCGAAACGGGTCTTTCAAGCCAAATCGTTCAGAAGATGGAGGACAGAAATAGAGGCTCATGTCAGTCATGTCTCCCCACCTCACCTCGATCTTGGGATGTATATGGATCGATGTATAATACTGTATACTGCGTACGCTCCCATGTTCAGTTCAGTGGCAAGCTTTGCACCATCGAAGCTCCCTTCCGTGCTGTCATCGATCCCATGGAACTCGAGGAGCTCGCGCAGAACTTGGCCAAGACCCGCAAGCAGACCACCTCTCAGAAAAGACATTTGATCAGAAGAAGAACTTTCACTATCTTTCACTTCACTTGAGCACCTTCCGAGAGGAACAAACATGTGGCTGTGGGTTAAAACACCCGGACCCTTGAAGGTTGACCTTCTTTTAATCTATTCTGTTCACTTCCTGTGGTCAACCAGAGTCCCGGTTTCGACCCCCCCATGACCCCCCGTGCATCAGAGCTTTCAAGACTTCCCCGCGACGGGCGGGGGAAAAGAGAGCCTCATTTCAGGCGCAAGTTCCCGGAGCTAAGCCCGCTTGAGGAGGTCAAAAGGCGGACTGTGTCTTCACTGCGACAGACTCCGGTCTTGGACAGCTACCCGCTACCCTCCATGTTGGTATACATGTACATATCATGAATACGATTATAGTTGTAATCTTGTATTGAGCCTTAATGGGCCTCAACCCAATCTCAAGTGTTCAAGTGTATATATATAATATATATGAATTTCAAGTTGCCCAAACTTGCTGCAGGCTCAAATGTGTCCAGTCGCACTCGCTCCACCATTCTACTGCACCAGGGGTGCTTTGTGTTGATATCCACAAGGCGCGTTCAGCCGCTGAAGATTTTGCGTTGTAAAAAGGAGTTGTTCTATGCTTTTCTTGGACTCTTGGCTTGTCTTGGCTCACAGTTTTTCGAAAAAGGGCCCGCAATCATCGCCTCATGGTTTGCCGCAACGGACACGATGTGGAATGATGGAGCGATGTCACGGGCAGTCGATGTGAGAAGCATGCATTGGTATTCTCATTACCGCCACACAGTCTTCAACATGGTGCAATCGTGCTTTGAGGATGATGGCGCTGCAGGTGAGCAGCGTTCTATATAAATGCATCCTTTCTTTGTTTGTCAGGGACCAGCGAAAAATCAGTGAACATAGTGATTTTAGCTGATGTTTGTAAGGTGTCCGCAAGGTTTGCCGTAAGGATGTGCAGACTTGAACGATGCGCGCAAGGCTACGGGAATCCTTTCGTGTTTTGCAACAACATAATATCATATGTGACCCTAGCGGACTTGCATACCTCCGCCGTAAGCACAACGTAAGAATAGCCATGCATGTGTCACCGTGAGCAAAACATAGAAAAACGTAAGCTTTGCGTAAGGCTTACCTAAGGTTTGATTTCTCGGCAAGAAAAGACTGACAACACAATTTTGAACACCGCTCAGGGGTGATCCTCATTGGCATCCAGCCAACCCTGAAGAATACGATGACCTGCGCCGAGTGGCCCTGCATTATGCAGGACTTGCAGACAGCCTTTGAGGAGGAAAAGGCACCTTTTTACGATAAAGGTGAGCAGAAACTGAATTTCAGCCGAATCAACTTCAAGCGAATTTCGATTGAAGACCTTGGCGATGAGCTGGAGGTGAGCACGAGGCGCAATAAGCACGCAATCATCGCCTCGTGCTCGGAAGACCATTTTAAAGATGCAGCGGCAGCCATGAAGCTGCACAACAGCTCCACGCCAGCCGGCTGCGGGAAGGTCCGAAGGGCATGGGCGACTGCCGAGGACGTTTATGGTGGGCGAAACCATCCGCCAAAGGCGTGCGGATATGCGCCACAGGACGTGATGTCATTGAAGGCTGCACAAGCCGAGCCTGAAAGTCTATCAAAGGCTCCGAAGACTCTTGTTGGCGTGTCTGGCCTGTGCACATCCCTTTTCGATGTGACCCTGAGCAAAGAG
>CAXAMN010011558.1:249171-268561 GCA_963970005.1 Durusdinium trenchii
AGACGTGCAGGCAATGCGTTTGCAGTTGGAGATGAACAGCATCATCCAACTGTCATTGAAGTCGGAAATCTCCAATGCGCCTGATTATGATTATCATGTTGGTCGAGCTGTCCACTAATTCGGGATCAGTGAGCTAGTGCCCGGACCCGAGCGGATGTTTCACCACACGCCATGAATGGACGCGACTGCAAAGGGACAGTGAAAGTGGCTTGTTTTGGTACCATTGAGTTTGACTTGTGACATTGCTAGGCAGACCCGAACAGGATCGTTTCTGGTGGCATGGACTGTCAGGCACGAAGGATTCACCCAAAGTTGTACATCCTGCTTGAATCCTGTTTCTGATTTCACCCCTACTTAGATGTCTTCGGTTCCAACTGATTCAGGTTCTCCTGTACAATGCGCAGAAGCAAAAAATGGTTCAGAAGATGGTCGGGCACTCCAAGAAGGTGCGCCTTCTTCTTCTTCTCCTTCTTCTTCTATCCAAAGCGAGTGGCGCCACGTGGTCAGCCGGGCACCGTGCGACCATCCTACTTCCCGGCCTAACGGTGCCGGGCGAAGCACAGCCTGTGTGTTTCCACGGTCGACGAGTGACAGGTGTGGGTTTCCAGTGCGATGGCCGAAACTCGTGGGACTGGAGTCCAGTGGTGTGATCGAGGAAAAGATGGGCAGCGACATGACTTACATGTTACTGACCAACCACCCTCTGTATACCCAGTGGAAACACTGAACAAGTGGATGAAGGGCCGTCCAGTGGCGCTGAATGCGTTTTTCGTATTGGGAAGTCAACCCAGGGGCTTCGGGTGCGTCTGGCCCAGCGACCGAATCGCCACGGGGGTCAGCGATCGGGGTCGAGGTTGCCGTCCTGCGCGCGCCGTCGTAACTCGCTGGTGCAGGTCACTGCAGTCAAGCTGCATGGGGACAAGGAGGTGATTGTTTCGGCCTCACAGGACCGCGGAGGAATGCGGAGGATGAGGATGGGAGAGCTTCGAAGATGGTGGATCGGGGCACCCAGACGGGCACCCAGTTTCTCTGCTGTTGCAGAGCTGTTGCAGAGCTCGACCTGAAAAACATCCCCCCCTCTTAGAGGTCCCTGCTGGATATCGCCAGAGATGTTGTTCAGTCAGATGATTGGAATGTGACACTAGAATGAGGCTTTAGGATCCAATGAGGCTTGATTCTCCGTTCGCTCGTTCGCCGCTCATCGCCCCTTGAGTCGCCACCCAGGGATTGGTTCGGCCGCAGAACCCCTCCATGGTTCGGGTCGGTCGCGGCAGATGAAGTCGGGTAGCCTTGGTCAACGTCCTTGGATTCGTCACCGCGGTGGGTTTTGATCCTGCGGTTCAGGTGAGGTTCGCAAGGCTGTTGACCAAATGACACACCTTTGTTGACCACTTAGTTCATCCCACATCACCCGAGCAACTGCCCCAATTGTGGGGAAAAGATGGGAAAAGATGTCAGAACGTCAGAACACATCTAAGACACCCCCCCTCCAAGACCCTTTTCAGCTGCATGACGTTTGGCGCCGCTGTCCGTCGCATGACGTTTGGCACCAGGATGCAACGGCCAAAGTCTGGACTTGTAGCAGCCCAACGGACTGGTCAAGCCAGTGCGCTGTCGATGCTGAACGAGGGTGTGAAACCGTTGAAACCTCGAACGACGGTGAACGTCGACAGGTTTTTAACAACATGTTCAGACTGTTCGTGTTCAAAACGTCGGGGACGGCGAAACGATGCCCGGACGGAACGCTATAGTGAGGTTGTGGCGCAGAAGCTGCCTGTTTTAAGGTAAAGACTGGACTGGTCAGTGTCTAATGAATCATGTACTATTGATACTATGAACTAGTACGGTAACTTGTTTTTTTCCAAACCATTCAGAACCAGATATTATAGCAGATTAGCAGATGATGCTCAGGAATTGAAGGTCTGATTTGGGGTACTCGACTCGTATTCCACCTTTTCTATCCTCTTCTCCTTTTTGTTTGAACACATGACTTCAAGGTTGACCTCTTCAGGTTGTTTTGTTTCAACACGTTTCAACAAGATGACCCTGCAATCACCACTGCGCCGGCTTCTTCCGCGGCTTCTTCCGCGGCTTCAAGTGCCGGCATGTCGCGGTGCCATGTCCATCACACATCATGACCGCCATGGTGTAATCTCTCAAAAAGAGGCTCACTTCAAAAAAGTTAGTGTGTTGGCGCTTCGTTTGTTTTGCAGTGTTGCATCAAGTTTGTTTGGTCTGTACCCGTTGGAGACATCGCATTCACGACGCCTTTGGCTTCAGTTTCGCCCCAAATCTTAGATCAACAGGAAACAGATGGAAAGAGGCTCCAGCCATCCCTGCCATCTCGATCAAGATTGAATGGAACGAACTTCTACTCATTGCTAGATACAGTACCATGTCTTCAGATGTCAGATGCATTCAGATGCCCAGGTACAATTGCCTGCACACCATCCGGAAGCACCGCTTAGACGTCACAGACTTGTCGATCCATCCCCTGGGAGAGTGCACCGGCGGTATCATCGGTTCGGCGAGGTTCGGTTCGGTGTCATTGACCGATTGACTTGACTAAGGTGTTTAAGACCTGGAGTTTTGCTTATGGTCGATCTTTTTTATTCCCCAAACTAGTGTGGACTAGGCCTAGGGGTGCTTTACGGTAAGTGTAAAGCACCGGTAAGTGTTTGCTAGCTGGTCTCTTTTGATTGGTCCTTAACTGGGTCAATCCCCTGGCATGGGTTTGAAACACCGTCTCCCGGCACGACCGACCTGGTGGACAACCGGACCGGGCTCAGTGGGTTGAACGACGGCTCCATGGTGTGAGAGTTTGTGTGTCCTGGGTTTACAGTCTCATTCGCGATGGACGGGCGCTGGTAATGGGACATACCCAATATCGTGGGAAATAGATGGATCATGATGGATGTGCTGTGTGACTTTGGGATTCAACTCCGAAACTGTACATGCAGTAACTGATTTTGACCCAGATCCAATCTCATCCAATCTGGAAAAAGCCTGGCACTTTTTCAGTTTGCTACAGTACACTTCCCAACATGGAACGTAATCGCCTCAAAAACTTCGGCGATTTCGACGTGCTATTTCGCCGTGCGCCCACTCAGTTACCTGCTGACCGCGTCCCTGGACAAGTCCTGGGCGATTCACGACTTTGCCACAGGGCGCTGTGTAAGACACATGAAGGACCGGACCGTGTGACCGGCCACGACGCCCTGGACGAGGGTCCGAGGGTGACTTGGCAGCCCTTTCTTTTTTTTTCACGGTCCGATGGGGACTTGTCATGGTTCCACTTCCATGTGTCGTGGGTCTAAGGGGTGTATCTCTATTTCGTTTGATTCGTTCTGATGCTGTACGGATATGCAATTGGACTGGTAGCTGAGTCTGGTAGATGTTCACTTCGCTTTGGATATTGAGATGCGGGGTCGTCTCCACCATCAATTGCACAAAAACACATGTATGAGCAATGTGCCCTTTGCTTCAACGAGACCTTGCTTCGCAGGATCTTGAGTCTGCATTTCCTTGCATGAGCTTCCACCCGGATGGTCTCATTGTGGCGGGTGGCACAGAGGAAGCCGGAAGACCGGGTGTTTGCACCAAAAGCGGTCTTTGCCGAAACCTTCCAAGACTTTGAAAGATGTCTTCAGGGGCACCAACATGAAGAGACATGACCAGAATACAAACATGCCTACATTCGACCATTACATTTAGATTGCAGTTAATAGTTCATTAGTGATCTTCGCCTGTCCGACTAGAAATACTCAGACAGTTTAGAGATGTGATGCGATGTGAATGTCCAGCGATTAGGACAAGAGTGTCATTGTGTGGGACGTCAAGAATGATCAGGTGCCTCCACAAAACTCTCTTAGAGCTCTCGTAGAGCTGTCGCGAGCGACTTTTGCTGTTCTCCAGTCGAGACTTTTCCGGTTTTCAGACCAGCAATGCTTGATTTCAAGACCTGAAAGCACCATCTGAGAGCAATCACCTTTTACATCCTTATATATATAGATACAGAAACACATGGAACTCCAAGAGTTTGAGCCTGCACGCTTGGAACTCTAGCAACACACGGCGCCGATGTTCACGCAAGTTCGCCTTCACAACGCCACCGGGCCGTCCGCGCTGTAGGCCACCGTGGCAACCCTTTTGGGTCATGAGAGTGCCGTCCAGGTGGGAAGTGAGGGGTAATTGATCTCACCTGGGAGTGCTGTCCAGGTGGGGCACCCTCCATGGGAGTGCCGGTCCAGGTGGGTTGAAATCAGGTGATCTATTGGGGTGGCCTGAACAATGTGATCTCTTCAAAAAATGCATACCTTAAAGATCCAAACATCTGGAAACAATTGGCTAATTAGCTTGACAATGCTTGTGTCGCGAATTAGCTCGACGATTTGCTTCATTTGGTCCAGTGGTGGCCCCATAATTACTTGACCCCTGAATTCTGAATCCGCATGTTGGCCCAAGATGGAGGAGTTCTCGCAAAAATGTCGACCGTGCATGATTGGCATGATTCGGGTATTCTGTAGATGGAGATTGAGATCGTATGATTAACGCTGACACTGTCATGCTCGGCCCACGAAGACTTCGTTCGAAACCGACCCGGCCCGGAAACGACCAGACCAGACGTCGACAGGGCCATCCGATCGGGGCCAACGAGAACTCGCACGACGGAACCCACTGACCAGCAACGAGCGATACATAGCGCTGCACCAAAATGGGTTCCATGATGTTTAGCAATCTTTCAAGATGAATATTGAATACACGCGTCCTTTTTGGGATACCATGCGACCCCTAAAATTCTCAAGAATGATCGGTTTGGGGGCGGGTGGAGGTGGGTGGTCTCTTTGAGCTCGCAGCCCCCCCGGTCGGATAGAGCTGTGGCCACAACAGTTCTACCATGTTCTACCCTGTAGCAATGTTCACATCAGCGTTCCCGGCGCAATTGGATCATCCAGACATCAAATACGCGCCCATACCCTGCCTATGCCTGTGAATAAGAATAGGGATTAATAGGGAGACATGGACAAAAATACTTAACAAAAATCATTGCGTGTCCCATCCTGGATGCCCGTCCTGTCCGGTTCTAGACGAGGGGTCCGTGACACCGTCCTTTTGAGGGATCCTTCATCTTCATCCCATGGTCAGACCGATACCGGCTTGCCGGTTCCGCTCCAGACCTTGTCCTTCTCTGGAAATGGATACTACTTGGCCTCCGGCTCCAGAGATGGGGTGGTCAAGCCTGGAACCCCAGAAGCACCTCCACTCAGCTCGCTGGCGGGGGGGCGATTGCGGGGACCTGTCCGTCCCTCCTGCTTTTTCGGGTGCCATGCCTGATTGCGGCACTGGGCTCTTTCAGCCCAGTCCACTTCACCACTGAGGAACACGTCGAATCAATTCACCCGGCCGAGGCTTTGGGACCTGCGAAAGCCGGTGAATCTCCAAACGATCCAGGCGCGGAGAGGGCGGCGGGTCCCGGGCTCGAGGCCAGAGCCGAGCTAAGCTCGGCTTCGAGCTTTCATGCTTGGCATGTTTTTTGAGTGTTTCATGTTTCGAGATGATTCAAGATGGGGGTGAGTCACAAATTCGTTTGGACCAACGTATGGTGCACAACAGTGTACATTCTGTACGCACAATGTACTGTAATTTAGATATATACTCATTTTGTATCAGGCCTTTGAAACGGACACCTGTTCTTTATTGAGCCATGTTTGTTTTCCATATTATATATCATCATGTGTTTTGCATGTTTTTGGTGGTGTTTCGCAGCTTTGGTTGTAAGCATTTATTTACTGAACTCTTGTATACTTTCATGGATTGCTAAATATATTGTTTGGAAACCCTTTTGAATTTCATGACTTGTGATATCAGCTCAATGGAGAACATGTGCGACCGCATCTTGTCGGTGTGAATGTTGCACCTGTTTTGTGCGACCACTTTGCCCGTCAAAGCATCTTAATCCTCGGCAAAACAGAGTGGTTGTTAGGGCGAAACAGGCGCAATACTTCGCTAAACCGCAAAACAAGCGTAACATTCCGCAAGATTGCGCAAAAAAAGTGGACGCTGTACACCTGTGTTCAACATGTTGCTTTTTTTCTTGGTGCAACTGTTATATTCGCAAAGGTCACGCATGACATGATCTTGGGTGTTGTGCCTTGGCAACTTGTATTGCGCCATTCATGTGCATACATGGTTTTGAGCAATGCTGTATCGAGCTGTACTGATTTTCAAGCCTGTCTTTGTGTTCCTTGCATGTTGCTTGCTCACAAGCCTCGTGTGTCAGCTTGTGAGTCTTTCTACCCTTTGCCTAAGTGTCATGCACTCGGGTTGGTTGAAAGAAACCAACACAGTTTCTATGACCCTTTTCAGTGCGCACTTGGTTGAATCAACCGCCTGCCGGAAAAAAACACCGCAAAAAACGGCGTTCTCGGCAGGTCGAAGGGGGTTGCACCTCTGTGTGCTTCGATGCTACCGGGCAGTACCTGGCGGTGTCCGGGAGCACTGTGCAGGCGGGCCGCCTGGTGGTCGGGACAGATCTGGAATGAATAGTTTTTTACTTTATGATTTCTCACGTGAGAGAAACTCATTCCAGGTATATTTGCAAGTATACTATATAGTTTTGCCTTTGGCAGAAACTCTTCGGCTTGGAAGAACGTTGCGTGCCAAACGCACGCATGAACCAAAGAAGGCCAATCTCTCGCCACTCTTTCTCCTAGCGACTCGTGGCAAGCGAGAAATCGCGGCCGACTCGAGGTCTTCAACTTTGAGACGAAAACCAGCCTCACGGAGACCATCGCATTCAAGGATGGACCAGTAAACATGCATATCTGGTGCGTGAGATGGACCAGCTTGCCCGTTCTTTGCCCCGATTGCCGCAAGAATCCTCGCACTGAGGCGCATAACTTTCATTGATATAAAGACTTCCAGTAGATGGGGCTCGGAATGCAATCTCCCTAAGAATCCTTGGGCCCTCCATAGCAAGAGGCCGGACCCTCAAAACCATTCAAAACCCTATAGCTCTGTATATTGGTTCCGGCCCGGATTCTTAGGGCTTCAGACTTTCGACCATAAATCTGCTGAGTGACGGTTTTCGTGTCTCGTGTCGGGACACTCAGGAGCACACGGATGCGGTGACGGGTCTTTGCTGGGGTGCCACACTTAGAGACGAAAATTCGTCCAGATCTTGGGTGATCAGATCTGAGTTTTGAAGCTTCATCCCGATTCCAACCTCTATTGATTTAATGGGGTGAACACCAAGCGACCCTTGTTTTAATTACTAAGGATTTTAGACTACAGAATCAGTCAACCTTTCTTTTATGGTCTTGGAAGGCTAGTGCTCAGATATCTCCAAAACTCGCAGATCCAGCAAGTGGTTCGAGGGAGATCGTTGTTGAAATTCTTCGCAGGTCCAAATGCCAAGACTCTCGCGTCGGTGTCAATGGATAAATCCCTGAAGCTCTACTCTGCGAAGTGAGTGCAGTTTCCCGCCACTGACCGGGGATGAGCGGTGTGAGCGATGTGCATGTTGCGCTGTTGAACAACGCACACGTGTATGGGAGAGCGCACGTCTTTGCGGTATGCAAGGGGAAAAATGTGAAGACGTGGGTATGCAAGTGGTGGATGGATGGGTCTGGAGAGTAGCTACTCGTATGTGACAAAGATTGTCTTCCAGGAGGGGCTTTTGTCGTTCAGAAACACGTGTTGCAAAGTGGGCGTGGAGGGGCACTTACTGTGGACAATACAATGAGGTTTTGTACGGGTCTGTTCTGAATCAAGGGGAGTGTGTTGAGAATGGTCCAGCCTATAATATACTTGGCACGAAGTTTGAAGGCTCGAGCTATTTGCAGCAGATTTGTTTAGCTTGCCTTGCAAGCCAGCGACTACCAGCACTTTAAGGACGAGAAGCGCAACCAATACCTTCATGTCTATTCTACAATACTAATAATCGACTTGCCGCAAAGCTCGGCCCACCATCCATTCAATGGCTTCTAGATGCCCAAAAGCCATCCCAAGTGCACCATCCGAAAAGAGCCCAGGTGATGCGATTTGACGCCCTGGCTCCCGAGAAAACCGCGGAACATCATGGAACCTGAAAACCACACCACGCCTGGTTTCGGTCTTCGGAAAAATCATCTTCCAGTGTCCATACCAAACCCGGTTCCATGTGGGTCTCTTTCAGATTTCAGGGCTTGGGAGTGACAAGGAATTTAGATGAATTTAGCAGGAAGCAGTATATGAAGCAATAGAACACGTCCAACATCGTCCAACTACAGCTCCAAGTGCCCCCCCCAAACTCAGCACAGTCCTACTTGTAACCTGTAGAGGGACCCCCCCTTCCAGATCGTTTTTCTGGTGAAACCTGTGTGAAACATATAGCAAAACGGTGAACCATATAGTGACAGTGAATTTCTATGGTGAAATCGGGGTTCCATGCTTGGCATCATGCCGTGAGCTCAAACAACATCAGCCGCCAGCATTTTCTTCAATCCGTGTGCGGACAGGCGCATGTCCGCGAGTGCGTGCGTCCTGTGCTGCCATGGCCCGTACACGGGGCCCTGAGCGTGCCAAGCCAAAGACGCTCAGCGCACGGACCACTTTCGACCGATTGGGGTAGGGATGCTGAAAGGTTGTTAGGAAGAACAGTTAATTCAATTCTAGTAAGTTTTTCTTGTATTCTAGTAAACTGATTAAACAGGCTGCCAGCAGATTGTTGACTTTGGAGATGTTGCTTCTCAGTCATTGATCATGTTTATGTTTCAACATATTTCAATTATCAGCCTAGAGGGGACAAGAACGCCTTAGCACGGACAAAGGTGTCTTTATCCGCAATAGCAGACATGTTTGTCCAAGAAGAGAAATTCTAGGTATTACTGTATTTCATAGTACAATGGATTAGAAGTAAACGATTGATCCATTTTTTGTATTCATCGTATTTTACCATGTATCCATATTCTATATTAATTACTGGGTACTGTAGGAAGTATAATATCATGTCTTTTTCCCCAAACAGTAAACACTGTCGGGGTTCTCTCTAAGGAAAAAAAGAAGCTGGCCACAGTCCCTGGCCACGCCGGTGAACGCTGTCCGGTGTCCTGTCCTTTGCTTGTCCTGGTGTGCAGCTTGGCTGCCGGTCTCCAGGCACCACTTGCGGTTGGCTGCCGACTTCGGCGATCCGAACCCATGCGGGGGAGGTAGGAGGAGGCCCCGTAACCCATCACTGCCAAGCAGCGCATGTAACCGCTGCGCAAAGCAGCGGACATTCGTTCGTAGGCCAGTTAGGTGTAGGGAGGTTGTTCTGTTCGTCCTGCTGCTGTTGTCCTCTTGTTCTCGTTCTGCTGGTGTCCAGCTTGGCCGCGCCGCTGAACCCTATCTCCTCATGTTCTTCTAATATTGCCTTCTTGTTGTCCTTCTTCAGGTGTTCATTGGCCACGGCTGCCAGCCTATTCTCCTCTTGGCATTGTCCCCTCATGCTGTCCCGCTGTCCTTTTGCCGTTGTCCGGTCACAGCTTGTCCTTCTTTTGTCCTCTTGGGGTGTTCGTGTTGTTTTCCTCTTTGTCCTTTGTTGTCCTCCTCATGCCCTCCTCTGGTCTTTCTGTTGTCCTGCTGTGGTCGTGCTGTTTACGTTGGAGGCAGGGGCTTGGGGCTCCCCGCGCCACCCAACGTACAACAGCAAATTCTTGCCGACGAAGCTGTTTGGCGACAGCTGTTTGGGGTCTATGCTGAGCATGTTTTTCAGACCTCCAAATCACCTGTCGCTCGA
The DNA here is from genome assembly GCA_963970005.1 of Durusdinium trenchii. Lineage (NCBI taxonomy): Eukaryota > Dinophyceae > Suessiales > Symbiodiniaceae > Durusdinium > Durusdinium trenchii. The sequence goes on from CAXAMN010011558.1 coordinate 258,929, forward strand.
GGATTGTGGACCTGGAGTCCATCACTCCGCCGCTGTCCGGGTGCGCCAGAAAACGGCGGACAACACGGGGGCCTCCGAGACTCGAGGAAAGACCGTTCGGGTGGCTCGAAGACGTCGTGGCGAAGCGGTTTTGAATATGCTTTAACCCCAGCCATTTGAAAATCCTCTTCAGGCCTGGGGGGTGTATGGATCCAAGAGAATCCAGCCAGGTTGGAAGTAGCGGTAGACCTCCATGGACCCGGAAGCCACCCGCCTGCATGTATAGACAGGTTCCATGCATGGCGTTTTTCTGGGTATAGTGGTCGCCGGATTTATGTGTCAAGGCCCAGGATGTTCTTTTATGGTGTTTGTGTTGGGGTAGTTCCCCGAATTGGATTCACACCAGATTTCGGCCGCCCCAGAAGTCAAGTGTGCAGTGTTTGCATTTCAGTGGGGGCTTCTACCAGCCCAGAGGCGTACACTCTCAGGAACATGGACAGGGAGAATGCTCAACAATTCGAACATATATCATCAAGTCTCTCACAAACTTCCTCCACCAACTGGTGTATAATTCCAATATAACATATAATAATATATCCTATAATTTTCCATCAAAATTGATGTGCTCGCTATATTTAGTGGTTTGACGTTTGAAGGGCTGACGACTTCGACGAGTTTGGCTACACGATGCGAAAAACGGCCAGGTGCACATGTGGCTCTGGCCAGCAGCTGGAGGAGGAGTTGCCGCCCTAGGTTTCATAGAACTGCTTTTGGGTGGCCTCCCCAGAATTACAAGGGGTTCTCCTGAAGAAATCCTTTTCTCTTAAGGGGGTGCCCTAAAGAACCTTGCCCTAATGGATTTGGATGGTTTGTGGTCGACAGTTGTGGACTGGGTGTCGATGTACATAGGAGAATGGAACCTTGGCAGATGCACTTCCCACCGTTGGACTCGAACTCGAACACCAGGACCGGCCGCGAATCGGCGTAGTGTACGACCGAGGCACGAGAGGATACTGGCGCAAAGTGGCATCCTCAAAGCGAACTGCTGCTGTTGGGCTGTTTCGCTGTGACGTCAGAACCAGGATCAGCTGTCGTTGTTTGGCTGTTTGGCTGTGACGTCAGAACAAGGATACCTTTGCAAACCAGCCACCTCTCGTGTCGGCGAACCGGTCGGATTCCGACGCAACAAAGCAGGTCGGGACCGGCATCCTCGGGGCTTCGGGGGCTTCCGGGGTCGAGAAAAACTACTTGGGGCCTTCCACCTTGGTTTTGGTCCATTCTGACCGCCCGAAGTTCCGATCCCACAATGTGCGAGGTCTGACAATTTGACTGGGTGGAAAATGCAAGCCAGTACGAAACATGAGGTCAGTCGGATCAGGTTTAACTTGGCCCGACTGGACCTTGTAGGGATGCGCATACATCGATCCCCACGTGTGTTCGCAACTCTCCGAGGTCGCAATCTTTCCACGCGTGCAGATGCTGCTGCGGCGCGTGAGGAGCAGCTGGGACAAAGACTTGAAGGTGGGGTCGCAAGCACAATCCCTCCTCGCGTCGGTCGTTGATTTCGCTTGCGCCACGGGTCAGTCGGGCGAATCAGATCGACCGACGTGGCGATGCATCCAGGACCTGCAAAAGCAGGTCTGACCGAGGGCCTGATTGAATGTCTCCAAAAGTGACCATGTTGGAGATTTGTTGAGTCGCTGTGCTGGTAGAAGGGGATTGGTCGTTATCAGTCCACCATGTAGCCGACCTTCCAGGTGGCTTAAGCAAGGTATCCAGCAATTTAACCATTCATTAGAGCTGCTCAAAAACATGTGGGTTCTTAGACGACACTTTTTGGGACAAAAAGATGACCGGTACAGGTATATAGGTCATTGAGGAGCTTCGTCCAGCCATCTCATGCCATCTCCTTTTTTGTCAGCCTATCCTGGGCTACGGCTACTGGTCAACCTGCTTGGTCAGAGTCAGGTTGGTCGTCTATGATGATATTGGTGATATACGATGATCACTGCATACTGGATTCGACCACTGGGCAACTGGTCAGTCACCTGCTGGATTTGGCATACTGGTGCGCGCCAAGCGCAGTCCAAGGACTCTCTTTTCGTGACGTCGTGGCCGCGACACGAAACGACCAAAAATGGATGAAGATGGGCTCCTGGAAGGACGACCTTTCCTCTCCAAACACGGGGTGCCATCCGTGCCATCCACTGCCCACTTCGGAAGAAGACTAGAATTACACACAGAATGCGAATCAACGAACGGGTACCCTGATTTGGAGGAACATCCTCTACTTCGGCCGCTTTGACATACTTTTACTCATCTGTCCACTGTGATGAATTCCTTTTGGACACGTCTCAGTGTAATATGGCCATACATGGCCATACATGGCCATCTGGCCATGACTCGCGTCACTCGACGCGACTCGCGAGGCCTGGACCTGGAGCTGGAGCGCTTGGACTCCGCCGAGGAGGAACTGCGCTGGACGCTCGTCCGAACGAAGCGAGGCGTTTTTTTTCGAAGCAGCGGTGGTTTTGGGGTTTGGAGGGACGTTTCAAACGGGCGTTCCATGGGTTTTCCCTTTTTAATATTTTTCAAGGTCCAAGTTCGGACTTGATTCTTATATATATATATATATAATTTTACTATATATATATATATATATACGTGAGAATTCATTGCAATGTTTGGGAAACTGCAAGATGCTGCAAGATTAAGAGTTGTCTTCCGTGTTCCACATGGTTTTTTCTTTGCTTTTTCCAAGATTCTGTTTGCCAAATAATTATTTGATAGTCCCCTCAAATTCCTTTAGTTATCTCTAGATTGTACAAAAGCATGCATACAAAACACAGGACACTGAAGGACCTGGGAATGGAGCAAAGCTTTACGACAGGCCCCTACCAACCTCGCAAGTGATGGACACACGATGAAGCGCAAGAATACTCGAACAAGATGAACGTTCGAACGTTTGGAGTTCTGCGAGTTCTGCACCGGAAAACCACCACACGAAGTCACCGGAAATCCGTCATATCTAAGCAATCTAAGCTGCCTGCAGTCACAAAGGGGTGCTATCCATGGAGGTAGTCGGGGTGCCCCTGTCACATCCACTCACTGGAAGGGGCGGGAAGGGGACTAAAAACCACCCCATACTTGTGACTCCTGGTGGATGTCTTTTGTTGTTGACACCTGTCTACCGCCGAGGATCCCCCGTTCTCCCGAGCACCAGTCCCCCAGCTTCCGAGGTCTCAAGAAGACGTCCGAGCTTGGGGCTCCAGACGGGCGGCGTTTCGGAGCCCTGGGCGGGTGGGAGAAAACCCGATAGACACGACCGGGGACTGCCAGTTCGGACTGCCGCCCCAACTAGGGGTGGTGGAATCAGGGGTCAATGGGGCGGCAGTCCGAACTGGCAGTCCCAGACGGGTCGTGTCTGGGGATTGATTAGATCATATTAGATCTATATATGTTCACAACAAAAACTACTCCTCACATCTCCACAAGCACTCTAGTATCCAGGCTAAGCGGCATTCTTTTAAGCGTATATATATATGTTTACATGTTTACATCTTTCCTTCCAAGAAGTACTTCTCTAACCTCGCATCGACGTCGCAGTACTCAGATCCTCACCTGGCTTTCAGATCCACACCCTCGTTGAGTGCCGTGCAACAAAAAGTCCGTTCCAGGATGTGCCAGGTGAGTGTGAAACTGGGTGTGCCACCTCCTGGATATCCAAAGTGGAACCACCCATCCATCTGCATCTCAGCGCAAATTCGCCCACCGTAGGCGGCATCCTTGGAAGCTCAGCAGGCTTTGCAGGATGCTCGCGAGAGGGAAAAGGTGAAGCACTCAGAGCGATGATCATTGGATTGAACAAAAAGGAGTGGACCATCACCGTAAGCAATTGGGTTTGTCCGTTCTTACCTGTAAGAGTCAGTAAACAATTATCACTTGAACATAGCCTGCAACTGAACCATCATCATCCACTGGCAACCTGGCAATAGGATAGACCATTTGTCGGCCTTTTGGATCTGTCGGGTGGAGCGTTGTCTTTTGGATTTTTTGTGGTGCCTGGAAGCAGAGGCCTTGGTGGAAGCAGAGGACATCGATACATTCGAAACGGATTCTAATAGCACTTGTTTGGATTCCGCGTAGCGGAGCCTGCAGGATGATCTGGCGCGGACAGCTGAGGAGTTGTCAGATTTGGAGCGCAAGGCGCGATGCAACGACAAAGCATTGGAAGAATGGGACAGTTGGGGGAACATGAAGCTACGTAATGCTCCCACCTTTAGCAACCTTTTGAGCACGCTGTGTAGACTCTGTGTAGGTGCTTGCCAAAGAGTCAGAGTTGGCTCAAGACGAGTCTGACCTGATTGAGGCAAGGCGTTTCGTTACCCACTCTTCTTTCTGACTGCTGCAGATTGGGGGATTGGTGTCATCTGCTAAGACACAAGTCCACTCAGTTTTAAGACACAAAAACACTGATGTCAACCTCCCACATCGCAAGACCAATGGGGGCGGAGATGGTGAAAATGGCTTATATATATATATATCATATTATCCCGCCTAAGTGTTACAGTGGTCGGATCACAACACTGTAGAGTTCCACTGATGTTTTGAAGCGCCTTTATATAACATAATTAGACTTGTGATTTCCCAGTCTGATTTCTAGTCTCAGGCTGGTGGTGGAAGTCACGAATGTAGAAGTTGCATGATGCATCCGCTGACTCCGGAAAACAGCTGGTGACCCAGTTGTGAGGTGTTGACGTATTGGACCAGTTTGGAGAGCTTGACTGAGCTCAGTAACTGTGTAAGACAAGCCATCCCAGACCTTCCATGGGACTGGAAGATTAATGATCATTGAATCATATATTACAGTATATATATATATATGTCTCCATATTTCCTCCAATAATTACCCTGATATAATGGGGTCACCATGCCAGTCCTGGATCGTTTGGCCAGTCTTCCTCGACTCGTCCGTCGCCCTGGTCGAAACCAACGCCGCTCGAAACTGTTGGGAGGCCAGAAACTTGGTCGAGGGAGAGATCCGTCGTGTGCAAGAGCAACATGACGTGGTGGAGCAAGAGGCTGGCACATGCTGGCACCCCAAGCACCCCAAAAACATCCCAAAACAATGACTGAAACAGGATAGTACTGTCACAGGCTGGTACATGCTGGCACCCCAAAAACAATGACCGAAACAGGATAGTACACTGTCACAGGCTGGCACCGTTTGGCGCCCAACCTGGCCATTCGGCCATTGGTTTGTGGCAGCCTGTCACCAATGGCAGTCAAACACAGATCAACCAAAGAGAACCACGGCCGTTGGACATTAGGAAGTAGGACGAATCCCTTGCGAAACACAGAGTTTTCAAGGGTTGGTGTGCCTCAAAACTGGCAGCTCAAGAGCGATGGGCGATGGTATCGAAATGTATCGAAGATCACGTGAGTTCATGGTAGTTTGCGCACAGGGTCTCCCACCGGGCACTTGGATCCGACCAAAGGCACATGAGAGAGATACTGTATGTGAATCCCAAAGAAAGTGGGTCGAGCGTCATTGAGGAATCTGTGTGACACTGCTCCTACGGTGAGGCCTTGTCGCTGCAGTCGGAGTATGATGATTTGGGCTATTTGCTTGACGAGGTTGAAGCCTTGGGGTGGGCATGTGGTGATCCGGGCTGTTTGCGCGAATGATCCCGCTTGGTCTATGCAGATCGCAGATGGTGTCCAATTGATCCGTGTGGATCGCAGGGGGGGCTGGCTGACCACTGGGATCGCAGGTGCTCGGTTCCGCACGAAACAGGATCCCATGGGCTTCGTGGCATGGAACGGCTTCTTCGCCTCTTTACGTCCACACCACCGGGCCCGGGCGGGTTGGCTTGGTCATCGGCGTCCCGGTCCGTAGGCGGAGAACCATGCGCTTGGTTGGCGTTTGGTTGGTCCTTCACTCGCAGATGACACAGGCTGCATGTCATGTTCCACTCTTCTTGGCCTTTTCACTCCGGAAATGCCCGCTCTATTCTAGACCAAACCAGGGGCTCCTTCACGTCCGAGAAAGAACCCCAACCGGTGGACATCTCCCGCTCTCTCGGTCCCTCTCTCCAGGTGGAGCGGGAGCAATGGTCGCTCGAATCGGACCGAAGCCTCCTGGCGGAGATCGAGTCGCAGGTGGGGAGATTGAGCCGCAGGTGGTCGATCCGCTGAACCGGACCCTGAAGGACGACCGGACCCGGGATTCTGCTGGGTGACCTGTGATGTGGTTCTTTCGAAAAAAAAAGAAAAAACAGAGAGTGGAGTACAGTAAATGCCCAAGAAAACTTCCTGGGTTCTGTCACATCTTTTGCCAAGAACTAGGAATAGTATGTCATCATCCAACCAAACAACTCTCAAACAACATGCCTAAGCTCCTAAACTTCTTCGCAGCCGAGAGGTCATATCATCTGGAAAAAGACACGATGTCTCTCTGCCTTTTTAGAATCATGTCGTTTGGAAAAGACCTGAAAAGACCCATAAAAGACTACAACAACTATCTATTAATACTATATAGATACTATATATACGGTCTTTCTACTTCAACCCTCCTCGGGTCGGCACCGTCTTTCGTCCGCTCCTTTTGGGTCACCCTCGGCTCCGTGTCCTCACCAGGTGGAGCCCATCCGTCGACGGCTGGTGGAGCGCGAGCGGCGCCTGCGGAGCGAAGAGGAGGAGCTGAACGCTGCGGAGGAGCGGAGCGGAGTGGAGCCGGAGGGATGGAAGATGGTGGAAGACCTGTTACAGATCATCTGCATGAATCGATTCGACTCCTAGACGGACTCTTCGACTCTTGGCATGAATCTTCTTAAACTGGTGGATACTGGTGGTTTTGAGCGTGTGAATCAACATGTGCCGCACAAACAGGTGCGTGGGTCCCAGGTAATGGACATTCGACATCATGTGGTGAAGTTTTGTATCTTGATTCTTTTTGGTTCGGTCCCCGAAATAGAACTACAGTGAATTCCGACAGATTGATGGTGAATCTATGTTGATTGATTGAACTTTGATCCATGATCGACAATCAATCCCTAGTTGATTTGTGGTGTGGAGTGTGGTTTGTGCAGGACTCAGACAGACATTTCATGGGACTGGATTTCTTCTTAACCTACATTGGTACTGGGTTAGCCACCCCAACTGCAAATCAGGTGAGGTTAATCTTGATCCTTGTTTGATGAATCTTGACATTATTTTTGCTCTTTTGTGGCAATCCTGAACCCATGCTGCAGTGATTAGGACCGATCCAAAGTGTGGGTCGGAAGACCTGTCAGCTTTGGAAGTTTGGAAGATGAGTATTGAGAGAAGATTATATATATATGATGATGTGTTTGAACAGGATCGGAAGATCTCGTCGAAGACTTCGAATGGTTGATTCATGTTGATTTGCTCCTCTCATTGCTGTGGGAGCAGACGAGCGACCCTATACGACCTGGTGCAACATACGACCCTTCCCCCACCGGTCCCATCCCAAACCCCCAAAGCTTCACACCCTCGCGGCCGGCGCGACCTTCTGACCTGCCAAGGTTGAGCTTGAAGACAGAGAAGCTCAACTGGAGCCTGAGCATCCCCTCCTGTTTGCGGTTTGCACGGGGACCTGCCATGCTCAGTGTGGGATGACCCACCCCGGTAAAACGAACAAACATGAAACCGTGAATTTCCGGGAGAACTGTCTAGGGTTTTATATCGCTCACTCATGTGCAGGCCGGCAAGCTTGAGCACAGGATCAAAAATCCATAAGACACATGCCAGACAGTTCCTTTTCATGGACAGAGCAGCTACCAGCAGATTCTGTCATGTTTTTGAAGGGCAGTTCGAGGAGCCTTGACTTTTAAGATTAAATAGTAAAGAGAGTGGGGATGGCTGCTGGTATTTGCTGGTCATGACGAAACATATTGTAGCTCAGGCATAGCTGCATAGCGGTTCAGATGGCCAACAAAGTCATTTGTTCATTTGTTCCGAGGCTGCAAAAGCTTTTCTTGACAGGTACCAAGAAAGCACCAAAGCTGCTTTCGCAGTTCAAAGGCGCAAGAAGCTTAGGTTGATTTGGGATGATTTGGGTTGATGGGAGTTTTGGGTCAAAATCTAGTGTGATTTTCTTGGGATCAAACAACTCGATTTACAAGCTGCTTTGGATTCCAAGCACCATTCATTGATCCAATGGGTGGCAACGGAACAAACATTGTTTGGATTCGGATTTTAGATTGCAACACCAGGTCCACTTTTCTTCTATCCGTCAGATTCTTTTTTGTGGCGCGGCGCTTCGATTTTTTCGAGGTCAGCAGGAGCTTGAACGTCAGATCGAGGAGACTCGACAACAACAGCATGGAGCCTCAGAGAGCACGCGACTCTGTCTCACGACGGGCGACCGTGGGCATGTGCAGATGACCATCCAGCGACTTAGAGGTATAGGGTGTGGAAATGGTGTGTCCCAGTATGAATAGGTCAAAGATGATCACGATGAACACATCGATGTCGCAAACAAAAACCATCACTGGATTGCTGCGACCGTGGGATATACCTAGCAGATCCTGTCGCATCCAGCCTTTGCCTTTTCGGATTCCGAGTTTCGGATGCACCGCGACGTCGGGTTCCGCTCGGTTCCGTGTGTCAATCATTGCACGGTCCTTTTTAAAAGAGAAGCAAAGCGCTTTGTGTGATGAAGACTCTTGATTGTTTTTCAACCCTCCAATGGTTTGTACACTCCGTGTTTAACTCGGGGTTTAAATCCATTCGTTATACATTCTGTGGTTCTTGTCTGATCACGAAATCAGCCCCCTTTGCGCACAGGCAACGTCTTCTTCATCAGCTTCAAGAGATGAGTGTAGGCACGGTCGGCGTCGTGCGGTCTCACGGCGCGTTCTGGCGGTGGTTGCTGTTTGCTTCGCGCCAGGACAGAATGGCTATACAGCCGACTTGGCTTCAGAAGAGGAGAAAAACGATGAAACACGATAGCCGTTCTTCCTGCATGGGGAATTGGGGAGCCCCAAATCCTTAACAGCCTTACTTTCTGACACATTCTGACTTCTGACTGGCTTGGACATTCTTGGTGATCTGCCTACATTGGAATTCACTACACAGGAGATGCGCGCAAAGCTCGCGCAGTTTCGAAGCTCGGAAAGTGATTGGGCTGTGCGCTTAGGTGTTTGCAGATGTCTTTGCATAGCTGCATGCAGGATGGCAGATGATGGAAGGTGTAAATTCCATGGCTGAACAAACTAAAACCTCACACTTGAACAGTATGCTGTGTGACAGCGTCAGTTTCGTTCATTGCAGTTTCGTTCATTGCGAGGCTGAAAGAGTGAGACTTCATCAGCGCTGCCGACATGATTGAAATTCATGGAATGTGACGTGGAGCACCGCCCAAAAACCTCAAGATGAGCCAAGCAATGGCCCTGGTCACATGGAACCGTGCGTAAGATGGTTACGCATGTTCACTCACGTTCACGATTGTGATGATTCCACAGGGTTCGATTCCTTTCCAATGTGCTTCAAGAAGTGCACTTGACGCTGCTGGACCTTGACGGTGGACCACACGTTGGTCACATCTAGCCATCAGACTCATGTTGGACCACTGTGAAAGGTGAGCATGATTGGTCGCATTGACGACTGTTCGACATGCACAGGTTTCAA
>CAXAMN010011558.1:268571-280849 GCA_963970005.1 Durusdinium trenchii
AACCACGCGCTTAGAAAAGGGCGCTGTTTTGTCATGTGCTACCCACAACCACCCAAAATGTTCAAAGACCGCAGATTTCTGGTGGCGTGTGTTCGATCTACATTGACGCTTCGCTCGCAGGGTGGAGGTTCAGAAGTTGGAAGCCAGACTGTTGGAGCTGAAGGAGACTTCGAAGCCAGACATCGACACAGTGCTTTACAGGGGAGATGATCGTTGTGAAAAAGCTCGTCTTGGAATATCTTGGACGTGTGGTCCATTTCCCAGACACTCCATGCTCTATGCCACATATCCCCAAAACCACCCCAACGTAGGCATATATGGCATACATGGAGTGTTTGGGTTTGGAACCCTCAAACATCTTTAAGGTCCTTTGTTGGGTTATAGGAGCCACAGGAGGTAGGTGGCTTCATTCCAAGACATGATTGTTTTAGCTGCCGTCGTCGTTTGTGACCCCTGCGTTTTCAAGCAGACATTATGGGCTTTTGGTGAACTGCTAAGCCTCTGGGCTTACAGCATGCTGAACCCTCTCGAAGTGGTTTCGTTGTTTTTGGTGGTTCTGCTTCGGTTGGTCGGGACGCCCTGTCCTCATCCTGAGTTGAGACTTTGATTTTCTGTGGACATTGAACATGTGGACTCCCTGATTTCTTTGGCGACCCTTGTCGCGTGCACTCTTGAGCGGCTTGTGTTGGACACGGTGACAAAGACCCAGATCGTTGGACGTTGTCTGTCGGCCTTTTGAGCGAATTTCACGGAGTGTTGATGTCTATGTGGGCAAGGGTGTACAGTGTATACCAACTGTTTGCGCACCAAATCTGTACCGTGCGACAACTGGTGGCCGCTCTCTTCGTTTTCTTCGTCGCGTTTTGCGAACGCATGGCTCGCATGGAATCTCCGGGCAACAGAAGAAGGCCAGGTAATCGACCGATTGCGGGGACACCTCAAGCAGTATGGATGGCAAATAGCATCCATGCTGACTGCGCAGACGGATTGAGCCCGCTTGTCTTCCGCCTGGTCCCTGACCTGCAGAAAACACGCAAGGGACAAAGTTTTCGGACATGCAAGACGTAATTACAGTGTGACTTACATTGAGCATGCTCTCTGGAGTGGTAAAACCGCGCACAAACAATGCATGCATATCATGCAGAAGCATGACACCATACATTTTGTATCATTTTGTGATATTTTGTGGGGAAATCTCCCTGCCTACACTAAGCGCCGTGTGCTTGAAACTCCAGGGTCCTTAACAGCGGCAGGTTGCTACTCACCACGGGAAGATTCGATTTGGACTCCTAGGGCGGTGACGGCGGGCTACGCTGGAAGGAGCCAAGCAGATGATGTGAGCGAATTGGCATGCCCGCGCGGGCGCGGACCGTTCAAGGATTGCGCTCAGCCTGAAGAATGAGTCGGGAAAAAGGCTGAGAACCGGGCACGACTGTGGAGGTTACAGCGGGTAGCCCGGTGGAAGTGGGACACCGTTGTCCATCAAACTCCACTGCTCAATTATATATGTTCAATTAAATTTTGTGTGGACTCCAATGTGAGAAAATTGCTTGAACTGACAGAAGCTGATTCTATATTTAGTTATAGTTCCCCAAAGACACTTGGGCAAGAACACCGTGCCTGCTTGGATGAGTTTTTCTCTAAAAGCTGTGTCTGGACAACAGCTGCCTCGCTTTGACGCCGCTAGCGATTGTGTGGTGCACCAGAATCGTAAGCACTGGCCCCACGGCCATATGTGATTTCAATAGGAAGGCCATCACCTTGCGCAGCCCCATCCCCTTCCCACAGAGAAAGAGAAGGTGCTAGCGAGCTTGGAAAGCCTGAACTACTTGATGGGAGCGACTGGATGTGTTTTGGTGGAATTCTCCAGCATATTACTGTACATGAAAGCATGGGAAAAAAAACTGTTACCAGACAGCCCGCATTCCCAACAGATCTTTATCCAATCGACCGCTTTCTGGACCCGCTTCGATCAACCCGGTTGAGCTGGCTCCTGACTCAACCGGGTCATGTGGTTGAACTCACGGGTCGTTTGCCGCAACAATAGGTCAACCTCAACCACCTGTTCACCTGTTTTCACCTGTTCGCTTTGAGTGAAATCAATTTCCCCCCCAAGTTCGTTTGATATAGGTTATCCATGGTTATCCACTGAGTGGGTAGGTTACCTGTTTGGAACAACCCGGATGTTTTGGGCTTTAAGATGCTTCAACCCTTTCATGTCAACCCACTGGTCGGTTTTTGAGGTTAGAGCATGTTAGAGCCAGAATAGGTTCATACAGATCTTTGGGCATTGATCAGTGACGATGCTCGTACAGTTCAAGGACTCTTCTCCCATCCTCAAGGCTATGCTGCATGTACTATGCCACTGCTCAAAACATCCAGATCTATTTACCAGGAGTTCCAAAGGGGTAGGTGTGCTCATTCTGCACTCACTTAAGGATCTTAAGGTCTCAAACCCACACCTTTGGCTAGAGAGACAAATTGCAATTGCACCTTCACTACCTAGTCAAGTCTGAAGTTAAGGAGCATCATCCGATTGCCAGCCAGGAAAAGAACACATGGGCACCAAGGGGATATGTGTTGCTCGGTGCGTAGTGGGCAGCTGGTCAAAAACTGTCAAAAAGAAACAGAATTCCCCCTGGAATTTCCGTCGCAACACACCGTAGTGAGAGATCATGACAGATCAGTGATCCTTGTTTTCGCAAAAACCTTTCACCATGTGACCCAACGCTGCCACCCATGGCGATGCGTGCTTCCGCGGTTGGCTTCATCGACGATGAGGAACGTCCGTGCAAATCGTGGAATACATCGTCCGCCGCTTCGCCGGGACCGACGGAGATTCAGGACCCTCGAACTCTTCGAGAAAGAGAAGGAGCCAGACAGGCCCATCCGAAGCTGGGAGCTTTATCCGAGGAAGTATATGAGATATTATGAGATATGATCAATCTGATCAACTGTGATCACATGTGATCAATTGTCGTGAAGCATCCAAGTAAAGGACCCAGTGATGCCCGATGCCATGATATCTGAGAGTCGATCTTCCATGATCTTCCCACGTTTCTGACGGGATCCATCGAAATTGGAGTCAGAAAGTGAAGTGGGATGCATCTCTCCGACGTGAGCGTCTCCGACGTTCAGGAGAGGACGGCATTCTATACCTTCCTATGCGGTCTCTCTGCGCGGCTGGCCGTCCTGGTGGCGCATGGCTTGACCTTCATCGCTCTTTTTGTTTGGGGCGCCCAGGAAAAACCCACCGTCTCGCGCCTTCGGACGATCGGTGACGGACCGACGCGTCGGTGGTTTATGGACCGCGAGACGTTTGGAGCGCAAGGTTTCACTGCAGGAGATTTCAACTCAAGAGGTCTGGGGCTCAGGACAGTCGAATCATAGTAACAAGATGTAACAAGACGCGACTCGAACGGAGCAGGTCAGGGCATCGCTTTTCTCGAACGGAGCAAGAAGCTACGAACGTAGCTCGTGGCATTACTACTGGTATAGCAAATAGCTACTGTAAGCAATGAGGATTTGGATTGAATTTGAACTGAGGCAAACTGGTGGTTGATTTTTCTTCCAATATGGATTGGATATGGGGCCAGTTGCATCCTTAATAGGCGACGAGCTGGGTCGCACACGCTTTTCGCTTCACTTTCATGAAATGGCGCCGAGACAGTCCCTCCAAGGTGTGCTGTTGCTGATCTTGTCCTGGTGTGCTTCTTGCCAGTCCGCCTGCCTCAAGTTTGAATCAGTTGCTTCTAATTGGCAAAGCTGATGTGTTGACATGAAAACGATGATGTGTTTTTCCAGGTATATCAAGCTCTGCCTTTCAGAGCGCGTCGTACGCATCAACGACAACCCCAGCATCCTAACCGAGGCTGACTTGTCAGTGCTGTTTCCGGCTTGATGTCTAAGCCAACCTCACGTAAGCCATCATGTTCAGGTCAGACCTCTCTCTGGCCAAGTTGGAAGCTACTCATACCCACCAGGTCTGTGTTCGACCTCTGTCTCCAACATATACTTCGCCCCACGCGTCCCACGTGTCCACGATCCCATGGACCCTGAGAATGAACACCGACCATGTTTCGGAAGACCGACCCGAGGTGGTTTTGGGCATGTTGATCTGGGAAACTTGATCTGCATGAGGTCCAGTGTCCCGCAGTCCGATGGTGATCTCCGGAGGTGCTACCACAAATCGTCACAACCATTCCCGGGCTTCTCTTTCTGATCCTGGCATTTTACACTGAGCGCTGGCCTGAGGTAACGGACGGGTCCAAGATTCGACCTCCAATCTCTTAGGGTCGGGTCGACATGTCTGGACCCTTCAGTCAATATAGATCAATATATAGCTTTTAGAATGTTTTTAGGTCCATTTTGGACCGGGGTTGGGCCACTTGGGGTTATGGACCGTTTTGGACCCCTCAAAATTCCTCACAAACCTCGAGGCAGGGTTTGGTCGCCGTCCGTCGCCCAGGTTTGACCTTTGTCGGTATCTGGCGACGTCCCAAGCAGGTGCGACAAAGGTCCACGTGGAAGTTCATGAAATGTCCAGGTTGAGCCGTGAAGGCTTAACCTGGATGATTCAGGATGCCTTCGGCTTCGAAAGGTTTTATGGTGGAGGATTTCTGGTGCCATTCGTTGTTCTTAAGGTGCTTTTTCTTCGTTCTGGATCTCATGTCATCAGTGAGACCTGAGTCAGTCTGAAAGCACGAAATCTGTTGGATTCGATGGTTGCCCTCGATGCATCCATCCGCAGCCGCCGGGCTGCCGGCTGCCCGCCCGAAATCGGACCTAAACACCCGCGCCGTTAGATCGTGCAGCCGAATGTGGTTCAACGTGACAGGATGCGCAGTTCGTACAGCACTACTAGTAGCAAATAGCTACTACTAGCTTCTTGTTCCTAGTAGCGATGGCCTCCACCTAGTAGCTTCTTGCTACTAGAAGCTTCTTGGGCCTCGCAGGCGAGGCCAGTTCTTTGACCAGCTGCACGGTGCTGTCTGTGCTCGTTTCACTGTCCGCCACTGAGAGTGTCGGCTCGACTCACATCGGCTGTCTCCAAGAGTCTTTTTGGGGGATCCATTCGTGAAATAGTTCTGGCTGCCCAAAAGGAAACAAAACGGGATCGACCAGATCTATTGGTCTTCTGAACATGCGCATATGTTGCCTCTTGAAGGCTTCTCTTCTTTGCTACCTTATGCCACCTTGCTGATTCTTTGTTTTGGTTTGTTTTGTGCTGTTCTGTCGCAGCCCAAGGCTGTCAATTTGCCAGGGCACCCTCTTCAAGGACTCATTTGATGACCATGTGAGACGAACCTCGCCATCAGTGAGTCATGCTGATTCCCGTCAACAAACATGATCAACCACATATTCGGAGACATGATTGCATTGCCCTGCAAACTGCATTCGAATGTTCCCGCTGATCCTGCCCCTGACTGTCCTGCATGTCCGTCACAGAGGTTGGTCCTTCTGTAGCAAAGAGGTGTATGTCAATTGTATTTCAAGAGAGAGAGAGAGAGAGACAACCTCACACAAGCACCCAAACGCCATGTTTGCTGGTCTGATACCCCCCAGGAATGAAGAGTTGGGTAGTCGCCAAGCACCTCGGGCACCTCATTTTGGTGTCCCAGTTTTTGGGGGTTTGCGTCAGTTGTTTTCGTTCTTGTCTCTTAGCGTGAACATCATGGGCACACCTTCCCGCGCAGACTGATTCGCCAGGCCCACGAAGTAGACTAGGTGAGTCTCACAGGTATGTACATGGTTCTTTGGCGCAACCGATACGCAACCCGTACCAAGACCATCCAATGGGTCGCCCCACTGGACCACACTCCACTACAACTTCCAGGGATCTTTACTACGTCCAGTCCAGGTAGGTTTGTCGCTGGTCGGTTCCAGAAGTGGGTTCAGATTGATTTCAGTACGTTGAAGCCCGACACACCAGGACAATTCCACGCTTTGGATCTCTCTAGGTGTGGGGTGTTGACATCGGAATGACCTTCGCCTCTAACAGTTGAGACAGGTTGAGACAGTCTTCTTTTACTGACAAGACTTCTGATGAGCTGCTGTTGGCATGGACAAACACTGTCATGACTGTTGAGAACGATGTGACGTGGAATTTGCCACCTATGCCTGTGTGGCATGTTTGGGCAATTTCTTTGTTTGCACCAATAGCTTCATCCTTCAAAGTAGGAGAAATGGGTTGTGGTTTCAGCTCCTTGTCACAGGTGCCGGGCTTTTGGTGTCATCAATTTGCTTTGCCATCACCGGAGGAAACTCAGCTCAGGCGCCCTTCTTAATCGGCACAGAAATTCGTGGCACTCAAAACATCAAACCGCAATAGTAAAGGACTATGAGACCGACCCAGTCAGTGGATAACCAACATCCTTTAACCTTTTATTGGGCTCATGGATTCCTCACTCACTGAACAAGAACGAGGTCGAACAGGTGGAGTTCCTTCGGTTCACACCTTTGTCCTTTTGACAGATTTCCGGCTCGGGAGTGATGATCCAACGACTGAGCAGAGCTCTGCGACCGTTCACATGAGGTCACGACCGTTCGTTGTGACCGAGGCGTTGTGACCGTTGTGACCGTTTCGAGCCTCCTTTCGACCGAGGCGTTGACCATTAGCCCTTTCATCCTTGCTGTGGTCGGGCGTCCCAGGAGTCGGGGCACAAGTCCGTCCAGTTCCGGCGATCTCCACAAACGAGCGAGTTCCGCCGCTAAGGCACAAACCGCACCGGAGTACTTGTAATGCCTAGTGACCACTTGTTACTAGCGCCCTGAGTAGTAGTTAGTAGTAATGCCCTCAGCTGCAGCTTCTTGTTACTCCATGCAGCAGGCACGACATCGGTCCATGGGCCGGCCAAAGAACGACCAAAGCCACCAATTCTCAGCCACGACCAAAGCCTCCCTTACAGTCAAGACCAAAGGATCCCTGTCAAATTAGCTGGCTACCTGCAATGCAGACTGATGCAGACTGTGACGATCAGATTTGACCCCTCTCAGACACGGATTGTCAACCTCATTAGTATATAGTATACTGAGTACAGTACTGAGTACTACTGTATACCCCAGACACTCCATGTATGCCATACCTAGATCTTCAGTCCGGCACTTTTACAGGGTCCGGCGCCGGACTTCCAACTCCGGCGTTTTTCTGGATTTGGTCCGGCGCTTTTTCCAAGTCACTTTATGTGGATTCTCAAGGCTTTGCATTCTTTGTGGTCTGCATTTCTTTGAAGGTAAACCCACTACTGATGCAATTATTTGTTTGCAAAGTGTGCTCGTTTGCCTGTTCCGCTGTTTTCTGATTCCATCGGTTTCAGCATGGTTCACACTGGATCAATCAGATCCGTTTAGATCGTTTAGGTGATCTTCTAAATGAAATCGGATGAAGCCGGTACAGTGCGGTGCACCTGTTGAAAGACCCAAGTGGGCGTACCTAAGCTGAAAGAGCATAGGCAAAAATGTACTCCCATTGTTTCAGGATGTCGGGGCGCTGGGATATAGTTCTAGCTGCGCAGGTTTGCAGAGCCTGCCGGACAAGTTTTGGGCTGTGGAACATGTGTTGTTCAGAATCTCAATGTTTTGCAGAGAGTTGTCAAAAAATGGCACGTCGTAACTCCGGCGTAATTTCCCGTAATTCCGGCGTAATTTCCCGTAACTCCGGCGTTATTTCCCGTAACTCCGACGGCTTTTTTGGACTGAGTCTTCTGCAGGCTTTGGCTTTGACTTTGAAACGTTTTTCAAAGAAGAGTTTTGACAGGAGCCATGAGTTCTGCTACTTTATTGGGGGGCCGTCCTGAGGCAACCTTTAAAGAAACATTAAGAAGCATAAGAATCATGGAGAGCAACCCACTTTGTAAAAAAAACGCTTTAGAGACACGGTTGCAGAGAAAGATGAGTTCATTGCCACATGCTCCTTGGTTTCTTCTTGGAAGTCTTTGCTTGGGCACAAGTTGCTTATATTTTGTGATGGCTCTGCTCTTAAGCCATTCGGAAGATGGGCGAGGGCAATGGGAACGGGAAGGTTCGAGTGTGCTCCAGAAGAACTACTCGCGGCGCAAAGGCAATTTCCTTGTGTATGATCCAACCTTTTATCATCTCTGTTTTTCAGAATCTTGGATCCGGATGTTTTTCAGGTCTCCGGCCTTTTTTTCGGAATCCGGCGGAAAATGTTGCCGGATTGAGGCCGGCACTTTTTTCCGCCCAAAGGAGGATCCAGGTATATGCTTACATTGGGGTGGTTTGTAGGCATATATATGGCAGTCCCATGAGTCGTGTTTGTATACTGGCTATGTACCGCGGTACCGCCGCTCGGTACCGCGTTTCCATCCAGGCCGCTCTGCTGTGCGCCTCGGTGTACCGGCACGGGCGCCCGGCACCGCACCAACGCGATCGACGCGGTGTGCGGCGCGGCACTGTGCAGCTCCGGAATCGACCGGATCGACCGGATCGACAGGCTGAGACGATATGCTGCAGTGCTGCGCAAAGAGGAGCAGACCTTGCAGCAGGTTGAGGCGCCGTTGGGGATCGGGATCGGGTGGATTTGGGTTGGATTGGTGTTGAGGCGCTTTTGGTTTTTTACTGTGATTCGTTGGTTGTTCTTGGTCTTTCTTGTCAGGGTTCAGGCTTGCAACAAGACACTTGAGCGGTCGAACTTCAATTTGTATCCAAAGTCGGGGATGATTTGCATTGAACATGCAGAAGGGTGAAGATGTACTGGACATTTATCATGATTTTCATGGTGAGTTTTCTTCTTTGGGGGAGCACCTTCCATCGTGCAGGTGGGCTTGCTGGGGATTCTGTTACTGTCCTTAGCTTCGGTGGCCTACAAAGCGTCATTGGAGAAACTCACTGAGGCGGGTCCTGAGACGGGATGAGACGGTTTTGACATGTCCCAGACACGACTCATGGGACTGCCAGTTCGGACTGCCGCCCCAGCTGGGGTGGTTGAATCAGGAGTCAATGGGGCGGCAGTCCTATGGCAGTCCCAGACGGGTCGTGTTTGGGTGTCTAGAGTCTAGCATCACATCACGGCCCAGCATGGAGGACAGTGACATGGTGCTGGTTCGAGACAGACAAGCAGACTCCGACGAAAACGACCCAATGATTTTTGGACGCGTGATTTTTTCCCTGTTCGACACCGCTAAACCCATCATAGCTGCAGCCGAGTTTGGCCAGAGAGAAGCAGTGCCACGTTTGGCCAGGCAGGAGTTGAAGGATGCTTGGCGGGTGTATGCCTTTGCTTGCTGGCCTTGCCCCGTGCCCAGCTATGTCTTCGGGAGGTGGGCGCAACTTCCAGTACCCCACACCATGAAGGTCAAGGGCTAGGAAGGCCTCTGAAAACGTTTTTTGCGTTGGATCAAGTCGGGGTAAGGAGGTGAGGTCAATGATGGTCAATGTGTTTTCTGAGTTCTCAGCAGCATCACTCCTTGGATCAGACCACCGGCACCGCGCGCGCTTCGCGCATGCCAGTGCCAACGTCCGACAGGCCAAAGAGGGACCTTTGGAAGATCGGATGAAGTGGGGCCAGGCAGAGTGGGGCCTTGCCGTGCGTTGAAGGGTTGTTGTTTGTTTTATTTTTGGAGTTGTTTCTGTTTAACCTCTACTTGGGATGATGGATGATTGATCCGACTGACTACCGGAATGTCTGGAATGAAGACAGAATGCTTCATCAAAGTGACTACATCCACAGGTTACTTTGGCCTCAATATGATACAATTATGATACAATCTGATACAATAGCGGTATTTATCTGTGTTCAATGATGTTTAATGTAGTTATGTATGTATAGTAGTCTATATAATGTAATGATTGTAATGTGTTGTATTGCATCATTGTATTGTATTGTATTGTATGTATGCATGTATTTCTTGCATTACTTGAAGACTCAAGTTTCGTTGCCAGGTTGATCCGGCGATGGACAACGATTCTGAGGTCTAACAAAGAAGCGTTTTGCAGCTCATGTCTCTTCGTGTTTGGAGAAGAGCTCCGAACAGTGGGACAACAACCTGGGTTGGTCTCAGACACTCGATGCTTCTAAAATACACGGTCAATCCGGACATGTTCTCGAAGAAACCACCGACTGGTTCTTCAAAGTGACCCAGTGATCCTTTGAGATCCCAGATTGAGGCCACTTAAGCCTCTAAATGACCACTTAGGCAGCCTCCTCAAAAGGGGCTAAACCTAGATACAATCTCTGATAATCTTTGTACAGTTTTTGAGGGATCCAGTAGATGCAGTCTTTCTTTCTTAAATGATGGTGGAAGGGAGAGTCGATGACTTCAGGGTGATGCAGACATGCTTGCCGATCCTGCAATGCAGACCTTGTTGTGGTGTGACTGCTGCCATTCGAAACAGCGGGAGCCGAAGAAACATACCCTCAGCGCCATGGAGGAAGGTGCACCAATAGCACCGGTCGCGGGCAGCAAGCAAGAGAAGGTGCAGGTGCATCGGTCACCTTTGCAAGACATCAAACGTCCCATCACTGCCCATTGCAATGAAGATGCCTGTTTGGACGCTTTTGTCCCTTAGCAGACCTCTTGTCAAGACTCCAAACTATGTAATTTATAAAGCTTGGATGCTTGTAGCATGTTTTTGCAATGGGCCTTTTGCAACTGTAGCAGTTGTCCCAACCTCCTCATTGACTCGTGTGCCTCGTGTGCCTCGTGTGCCCAGTGCTTCGGCCGCAAGAAGACTGCCGTTGCGGTCGCCTTGGTCCGCACTGGCAGCGGTCAGGCCGGCCAACGGCAGCTTTGGTTGAAGCAGAATGAACCACAATCAAGTTCTACGGACTATGGCACTATGGGTTTGACCAATGCAATGCTGAAATGTGGTTGTACAGGTGCGCCTGAACGGTTGCCCTTTGCACACCGTGAAACCCGACATTCTCCGGGTCAAGGCAAGGGATCAGGAGGAGGTCCAAACACTTTTGCTATTATTCACTTGTTGATTTTCAGGTCTACGAGCCTCTCCTACTCCTGGGCAAGGACCGCTGCAGCAAGGTGGGTGAATTGTGCATTGAATGATTCTCTTAGACTCCTATCCTGCTGTCACCAACATGTTTCAGGTGGACATCCGCCTGCGAGTAAAAGGAGGAGGTTTCACTGGGCAGATCTATGCACTGCGACAGGCAATGTTGAGTCATGGAGTAGCAAGCTTTATCTTATCTCATTGTAAATGACACCAGTGTGTGTGTGAGAGATAGAGAGAGAGAGAGGGAACATGAGAATGACAATTCTTTTAATATGACTACAAGTTGGGATTGAGTGACCGGCTCCTGATGCTGGAACTTAGCACTCAAACGATTTTATAAGCAAAAGAGTTGTCTTAGCAGAGACCTTGGCAGGCCATCGCAAAGGGCATCGTGGCATACTACCAGAAGTACATCGATGAGGCATCCAAGAAGGAGATCAAGGACAGGCCTTTGAAGATGTTCAGTTCGTTCATTCTCTGCAGACTGCCTGAGCTGGGCTTTCTTTCGAGGACATCCTCATGGCCTATGATCGTTCATTGATTGTGGCTGATCCTCGGCGTTGTGAGCCCAAGAAGTTCGGAGGCTGGAAGGGAAACTTTGGGTAAAACTTCGTTGAACCTACTTGCAGGGACTGAGTGTGTCATTGGTTTGTTGGCACTGTTCAGATGCACTCCCATTTTGGACAACACGTGGAGCATCGTACAACAGCAGCAGCAGAAGCAAGCTGCAGAAATAAATGTGCGTATTGTGCAAAGTTCATTTGTGACCCTGGGGGTAGGTCGCTCTGCCCGTGCTCGCTTCCAGAAGTCCTACCGATGATCCCGGACGGAATGCTGTATCCTTCTGCTCGATTCTTGCAAGGAAGAGTCTCATAGAAGTAGACGGAGGAACAAGGCTGAGGGAAGAAAAGTGCTTTGCTGAAACAGCTTTTGGAGGCATTGCATCGATAGAGAATTTGCATCGTTGTTTGATTGTCAATAATGGTGACAGTTGTTTGATATCGGTGACTATGTGTGTAGGGTTGAAGGCGCTTCTCATGCCTTCTCTTTGCCTGCCTTCCTATACTTTCCAGACATGGAATTTTCGCTGCCATTTAAAGCGGTCAGCAGAACCCTCAGCTGCCAGAGCACTCCTCCGCCATGGACGAAGGCGCCCCACCAGCACCTGCCCCGGGCAGCAAGCTAGAGAAGGTGCAGGTGCATCCTGGGGTTCTGCCTTGCTATGCACATCCGCTTGAAGACTCCAAAGTATGTATATTATATTATGGATCAAACCTGACGGACATTTTTCCGCCAGCCACAGGGTCCTT